>JAULLG010070566.1:0-13701 GCA_035668355.1 Sarracenia leucophylla
GAATTATGTCTCGAGTTTCCGATTCCCAGATGCACTACCTTCTCCCCCCGTTTAAGATATGGATTCTTGATAAATTAATTAGGTTACTGACAACCTGATTCAAAAATCCTCTCTACCTCGCAACCGCACTGCTTAACTTATTGACTTGCCGAATCAAAAGATCCATCGACCGGGTTTAGCATCGTAAAACTTATAAGGAAAGCACACGAGAGGAAAATCCTCAACCTTTATTATTTCGGACGTGGTGTTCATCAGTTGATTATCAACCATCGAACGATTAATGCCAGCACCAAACCCACCGGTCATATTGATCTCGCCATAGAAATATCAGCCATTGGTGACTCAAAGTACTGGACAATATCCGAACATGATTCGATCAATCACGTTGGGATTAAGTGACCATGCAATGAATGATAATGTAGGATGTGGATCAATTCATATAGTTAGTATAGAATTGATCATCCTACTGATCCTGCTCAGTACACTCTAAGTGTACCAACACATCAAGCTCTAAACATAAATCCACCGACTGGGATTTGATCCTTTCGACCTAGCCAAGACTAGCTAATATAATGATGTGCTAAAACCATCCCAATTGATAGTCTGGGTCCATTGCAGTTGTGAGCCCTTTGTATATTTGTCAGAACCTTTGACCAGATCTTTCCCGCTTCATGCCACGAGTCAAACACTGGACAAGATATATGGACAATACATACATACATACATCATACACAAAATAAATATGAAACCGAATATGCATTTCTTCTCAATAGCCGCTAGAAGCATTTTATGCTTTTAAGTATACTATCCCAACACTACTAGCCGCTAGAAGCATTTTATGCTAAAAAATCCAAACGTTGGAGCTTCAGGATTTTGAAATCTGAGCGCAGGTATCGACACAAATGACTGAGGTGTTGACACAAACTTGTCTAGGGCTAGTTGGGGTCGACTCATACTTCTGAGGTGTCGAATCACACTGATCTGGATTTGAGATCATCATCTCAAGTGTCGAGTCAACAATCTTTTGTGTCGTCACTCTTAGATCTTATAAAATTCGAATGTTCTTGGTGTCGGCTCACGGTCTCCTTGGTGTTGTCTCATTCCTCTAATGCTTGGTAGGCTCTTCTAGTGTCGACTCATAAGCCATTGGTGTCGATACTTCCTTCCGGGCTTCAAGATCTGGATCTAGGTAAAAAATTGGTGTCGACACAGCTCCCGTTGGTGTCGACACATCTATCTTGGCATTCTAAGGTGTCAACTCAATATATGTTGGTGTCGACTCAACCTTCTTGCCCTGGGAAGGTGCTAAGGTGTCGACTCATTCTTCTTAGAGTCGAAACAGTCTACTTGGCGCAGACCCTTTCCTTGCTACATGGCTTACTTGGATCTTTTGACTCATGAACTGAGCATCATTTCCTCTTCCACTTAAGAGTGTCTAAAGCATCATAATATACATCAATCAATTAATGCATTATTACATTCATTCATTCCTTCTCATTGGAAGTATCATCATAAAGAGCTCCAAAAATCTTCAAAGTCTAAATTTTAATTCTTGAATATGCTATTAGAGCCATGCAGCAGAAGGAAAGAAAAGATTGTTCGATGTGACCATAAAAATCGTCGTCTAACGTTTTTCATTAAAAAGCCGATTAAAAAATGATGTAAAATATTTATTACCTCATAGAAACTTGTAGTATGGTTCCTAGAACTCCCATCAAAGATGTGAGATGACCCCTTGACCTTCTCACGTATAATCTGAAGCACGATAGGTACTCGATGTGTGAGCACCATCCTGTACACGCTCTTGGTTTCAAAACACACCGAGGCCCTCCCACAAATTACAGAAAATTCACAAGGGGAGAGAGTGGGGTGACGACACTATGAGGAGAAGGAGAGAGATATGTGAGAATTAGGTTATATCCATATTTCTCTAATGTCTATATATCAATTATATACACACCATTTATTTTAGTAAATATGTATATTCACATTCCAAATAAAATATGGAGAATATATATATTCCTAACTAAAATAGTTATCTCATATATGTATATATAAAATAGATATACTTCCCTTTTATTTTTAATACAAGCATATTTCCCTACCTAAAATAAAGGAGAGAATATACATATAACCAAAAATAAAATATCTCATCCTCCATATCATAGCCGACCATGCTTGGCCACCAAGCATGTGTCAAAAGCCAAAATGCCCATGTTAATTTAATTTAATACCTCGACCGTCCCGATCAAAAATCCGATGATCGAATTAAATTAAATAATTTTCGAAATCATAAATAATACTGTGCATATATTGGGCTATGTGAAGGATCGCGAGAAAATATAGGACACGGGCTAACCGTACAAGAAAACCAGATATCCCTTACTTAATCCCCGAATTAGATCTTTTCTCGCATGAAGTAAGACTTATTCCACTAAAGGCCCTAACTGAACTCTCGGCCCTAACTCGAATTATGTCTTGAGTTTCCAATTATCACTTGCAGATAAATCTCCCCACGTTTAAAATATGTATTCTCGATAATCAAATTAGATTACTGACAACCCGATTCAATTATCCTCTTATTCTCGCAACCGCGCCACTTATCCTTTTGATATGCCGGACCAAAAAATCCACTCGTGAGATTTTGCATCATAAAACCTATAAGCAAAACACACGAGGGGGAACTCTTCAACCTAAATCTGACATGGTTTCCATCAGTTGATTTTCAACCATCGAAAAAATAACAACAATACCCAACTCATCGGTCATATTGATCTCCATATCGAAATCTCAGCCAGTGGTGACTCAAAGCATTGCGCATCATCAGAACATGATTTCATTAATCATGTCGGGATGAAGCATTCCTGCAATACATGATAATATAGGATGTGGATCAATTCATATAGTCAGTATAGAATTGATCATCCTATTGATCCCATTTCATACACTCCAAGTGTAATAACACATCGAGCTTGAACACTGAATTCCCAAACCCGAATTCATCCCATTCGACCTAACCAAGTCCGACTACTTTAAAAACGTGTTACAATCGTGCTAATGAATTGTCCAGGTCCATTACGTTTGTGAGCCTACCTGTATATTCTGTTAGAACATTTGACTCGATCTTTCGTACTTCATGCACCGAGTCAAATACTAGACAGAAAATACCAACCATGCATTCATACAATAAATATGAAACAATAAATGTAATAACCTCTTAATTGTTTCTCATTAATATATTAGGGATCAAAGATATAAAATAGATAAAAGCATGGATTTTAAGTATACTATCCTAGCAATCTCCCACTTATACTCAAAGTCATGTAGGTACACATCTGACACCTAACCATTCTACCTTAGTAAAAGGATCTGCTAAGTTATCCGCAGATGTAGTCATGCAAACCACAACATCTCCACATTGTACAGTCTCCTAGATGAGACAACAATTACCCTTAATGTGCTTTCCGAAGAAAACACATAGGTTGAGGTCGACCTCCTAGAATCCCTATCGGCCTGGAAACACAAGTTTGCATACTCAAAGGGTACAAGACTATCAGCCTGGTACACCAATATATACTCTTTAATCATTTTCAGGTACTTGAGTATATCCCTGACCCTAGTCAAATGATCTACCTCTAAATTAGACTGATATACGATTACCTTGCCAACATCATAACAGATATCAGGTCTAGTGTAGTGCATGACATACATGAGACTTTCCACCGCCAAAGCATAAGGAATACCTCTCATCCTCTCTACCTCCTGGGGTGTTCTAGGACACTGATCCCTTGATAGTGTAATTCCATGTCGGAAAGGAAGAAATTCTTTCTTGGAATTTTCTATGCCAAAACGAGAAACTAACCGGTAACTATAATGGGCTTGGGATAATCCCAACAACCTGCGTGATCGATCTTGTATGAGGTTAATCCAAAGGATTTGGCCCACTTCTCCCAAGTCCTGCATGTCAAATTGACATGACAACCATACCTTTTCAGAAGACAACAACCATGCATTGTTTCCGATTAGAAGTATGCCATCAACATATATGACTAGAAATACCACCTTGTTCCCCTCGCGCTTCTAGTACACATAATACTAGATAAGACACTGATCAAAATCGAAGCTTTTGATCTCCTGGTCAAATCGAGTGTTTTAAGACTTTGATACTTGTTTAAATCCATAAATGGATCTCTTATGCTTGCACAACATGTGCTCCTGGCGTTTTGCTACCAACCTATTTAGTTGCATCATATATATTTTCTCGCCAAGACATCCATTAAGGAATGCTGTCTTGATGTCGATTTGCCAAATCTCATAATCGAGATGCACAGTAATGGATAAGAGAATCCGAATGGAATTAACCATAGCAACCGGCGAGTAGGTTTCCTCATAATCGAACCCTTCTTTCTGAGTAAACCCTTTCGTAATAGGCCTTGCCTTGAAGGTTTCTACCTTCCCGTCCACTCCTCTCTTTTTCTTGTAGACCCATTTGCTCCCGATGGGTTTTAATCCATCTAATGGTTCTACAAGCTTCCAAACCTAATTACAACACATAGACTCTATCTCAGATTCCATAGACTTTTGCCATAAAATTGCATACTTATCTTGTAATACTTCATTGTAATTCTGGGGTTCAGTATCAAGTTCTTCTGTGATCTTGTCATAAGACTCTCCTAAGAACATGAACTGCTCGAGTTGGCAAACAACCATCTCACTACATGGATGCCCCTCCTATGCACTTGCGATAGGTTGTATCACATTCTATACATTAGGTATGTTTTTCGATTGTACCAAATTTTCAGTCCTAACCTCTTCAAGAACAATCTGTGACTGGGGTATGTTGTTTATCACACAATCCTCTTTCAAGAATCTTGCATTTGTGCTAATAAATACCATCTGATTCTTAGGATTATAGAATAAACCAGCATTGGTTCCTTTACGTTATCCAACAAAGAAATAAAATTCTAATTTTGGTTCCATCATATTTGTATCCCCCACCACACATGTGCTGGGCAACCTCATATCCAGAAATGTTTAAGACTTGGCTTACGTCCAATCCACAATTCCATAAGGCTACCAGAAACTACCTTAGCAAGTACCAAAATCAGAATGAACACCAATGTCTCTAATGTAAAATCCCCAAAACAAATGTCATGAACTAGAATAACTTGCCATATACCTTACCTTCTCCTTAAGGAGCCTATTCCTCCCTACTACTACACCATTCTACCTTAACATAACTGGTTCAGATAACTGGGATGTAATCCCATGTTCTGACAAGTAGTCCTTGAACTCCCAAAGAGCTATTAACCACCACGATCAAATCTTAGGGTCTTATCTAGCTCTTGTCAGGAAGTTCATTGGATAACATACATTAGAAAGAACCAACTCCAACACTTATTTGACTCTAAATCCCTTTGCCGAAAATAGCCTCTTGGTGTTCTTACCCTCTGAATAGGATTCATAGACCGAAACTGCCTCCACTTCCATTGAATCTAAAGATCCATTTTCTACCAGTCTTTGTATCCTCTATAGATTAAGATGACCTAAACCAAGATGCCAAAGTAGTATTTGGTTCAGGGAGGAACCTTTCCTATTTAGTGGTAATACATGCAAGTTATTCACCCCATCATTTTGAACAGTATAAATAATCGGGTGCAAAATATAAAAACCATTATCCAATGTACCATGCCTGATGAAATGTTTGCTAACCACAATATTTCAAAATTGCTTATTGAAGTAAACACAATATTTGTCAATTCCCAATCAAGAAATAGGAACTAAGTCCACCTTATTTTGAGGTACACATAAAATGTTTTTTATATCAAACACCTATTTCTTAAGAATTACGTCTCCCGCTACAGTAGCAGTCTATGGGAGTTATACCCTATCTAAAGGTAAACATTGCCATCTTTAAGTTGTCTGGTCACCTGCAACCCCTACAACGAATTACATACATGATTTGTGGTTCCTATATCTGCACACCAGGTTTTTGTAGATACAACCACTAAACATGATACCATAACTAAAGATAAGGCTTTACCTTCAACCTTATTATTGTTTCGGTTGAGACAATCTCTTTTCCAATGCCCCAGCTTAACCTCTGCCTTAGCAGTTTATTGCTCCTACCCACTAGGTCTTTGTGTATTGTCATGTTGCACTCCTTTCTTCTTCTTCTTACCACCTCTTGGCATAGAAGGAGAAAACTTTTGTGTAACAAATGCATGGACCAACTTTTGGACAACATCTTCTGCTGCCTTTAAATCTTTTAATAATTGCGCTAAAGAAAAATTAATCGGGATTACTGAAATGAATCTATCAGTGACTGGGACACGACACCTACTTGGATTTCACCATCAATCTTGGTTTTAAGGACCTCTCATTCATTAAGAAGACTGACCATCTTCAAAATGTGGTCCCTCACTAGTGTACCATATGTCATGTTCATGTTCATAAGACCCATCATGGTAACCTGCTTTGCTGCCCGACCCAGCTTACCAAACATTTCTGTAAGGTTAAGGATCTCATGTTGAGAAGATCCACAATTAGGAGCCGGTGGACCAAGATCAAATGACATGAACCTATAGTCATCAGATGCTAGGATAATGTCGAGATGCCTTTTCCATTTGATAAAATTAGGTCCAATTAATTTATGTTCTTTGAGAATCGCCGCTAGTGGATTGAATGATCCCATTATTAAATCCTGAGAAACGAAAGAGAAAACTTTTTAATTCTTTGAAAATTAGGGTCCCTTAACCTTTTAATTTAAAAAAAAAAATTATTCGCAGCTTGAATCCTTTATGATTATGTAGGCCACTTAGTGTAGACGTTTACTAATGAAACCTCGTCCAAAAAGACATACCAATTTATTAATTTTTTCCCAGAAAATATCACAACAAAAACCATTAGTCCAGAGTCACATAAACCGATATGGCTACTAAGAACAAATAATTAAGTGTGGACACTTAATAGTTAACGAACAAAGAACTAACAGGTTTTTATTTCCCGATATATTCCAAGAATTAAATAGCCAATTACCTTTGGTCCTCACAACTAAAAACAGTGTGGACACTTAACAGTTAACGAACAAAGAACTAACGGGTTTTTATTTCCTAATCTATTTCAAGAATTAAATAGCCAATTACCTTTGATCCTCACAAATAAAAACAATGACTCCTTAGGGAGGATATTTTAATTCATGAGTTAAGTGTATAGCCACCACACTCAATTTGAAAATCTTGTGACAAAGTCCTGGACCCGGTGTGTGCGAACCCTACTTGCATCACATTTCAAATTAACTCATTTCAGATATTCGTGCCGGATATACCATGATTATAACCCTTCGTTACAGAGACCGGTCTGGTCGGCACGCGAGTTATAATCACATATCTAACGAACGTGCAATGGAGACTGTAGGATTTATCTGTGAATTAATCTTTCTCCCACTTAATATTTTAAAAAGAGGATTTTCTTTTTTTGTCTATCTTAAATCATTAATCATATTTTAATTCCCGATTAAAAAATCTGGCTTTTAATCAATTAAAATATTCTATGTTTAATTCTATTAAAATAAATAAAAAAGTTTCCTTAATTAATTTTGTGAAAAGTAATTAATTACTTGGGTTTTCTTATAAATAAAAATTCCCTAATTAATTATTCACTTAACCCAAAAATTAAATAAATAAATTATCTATTTAATTTCATTTTAAGAGATTGCTTAGATTATATTATGTTGTAAAAATATTTTTCTCATAATATTCCTTGATTTGTTAAACCATACATAAAAGAAAAAATAAATAAAATAAAAAACTCATCCACGCAATTGAATAAAACTAATAGTTAAATAATGAAAATAATAAATAAATAAATAAATAATTTCGTTACGATCCGGTATATACGTTTAATCATTTAATCGGACGGTCTCGAATTAAATATTAACCGATTAGGGTTTTAGAACCCTATTTGAGCTGTCGAAGACCCAACCTTCTTCCTCAGCCCCCGGACCACCGTCACAGCCCCGTACCATCGCTGGAATACTGGAAAAAAAAAACTAAAAATGAAGCCCCAAACGACCCCTAAAGGACCGCAAATACTGCTGTAAGGCCATGTTTGCACACCTTGCCACCACCATCGAAGCCCTAAAAAATTACTGAAGTTAGGAAACATCAGGAACATGATCTCCACAAAAACAAATTATCGAAATTTGAAGAAGAAGTGCCCTAAAAAAAATCCCTGAATGGGACATCACTATAGTAGGCAAATTTCAACAGCACACACTTTGGACTTCGTTTTGACCACCTTGCAGCTGTCGTCGAATCACTACCATACCCCCATCAGATAGCTAATGGACATCCTTAATTTCTCTAAAAAAATTGCGTCAAAAAAAGTTGCTAAAGGCCCTGGAAATGAAGCATGAGCAAGCCATCTCTGCTGGCCGAAAACTGCTCTTGTTGTCACCGCCCTTTTGGCTCTTCCATCCTCGTTTTCAATCTCTTTTTTGCAATTTAATTTACAAATTTGATGTAGAATAATATATATGAATGAAATATAATTGCATCCGAAAACCTATGATCCACAATCTGGGCGTACATTCAATCAAATCTCGAATTAAAATTATCGAGATAAAACGAATAACGATATAATTAAACAATTCATTCACATCAACCATAAATCAGACCGTAACGACATATAGTTGTAAAACCGAGGTTAGAAAAATGGCTTTTCACGAAAAACGTGATGTGGCTCTGATACCACTGTTGGAGCCGCGTAGCGGAAGGAAAGAAAAAATCATTCAACGTGATCGTAAAAATCGTCATCTTGCATTTTCCAAGAAAAAATAGAATAAAAATGATATAAAATATTTATTACCTCGTAGAAACTTGTAGTAAAGTTTCTAGAACTCCAAACGATGATGTGAGATGACCCGTTGACCTTCTCACGTACAACTCGATGCATCACACGTACTCGATGTGTGGGAACCAACCCATACACGATCTTGGTTTCAAAACACACCAAGGCTCTCCAAAAAATTACAAAAAAATCACACGGGGAGAGAAAGGGATGGCGGCACTAAGAGGAGAGGGAGAGAGAGATGTGAGAATTAGGTTATATCCATATTTGTCTAATGTGTATATATCAATTATATACACTCCATTTATTTTAGTTAATATGTATATTCACCTTCCAAATAAAACATGGACAATATATATATTCCTAACTAAAATAATTCCCTCATATATGTATATATAATATATATATATATATATACTTCCCTTTTATCTGTAATACATGCATATTCTCCTACCTAAAATAAAGGAGAGAATATACATATAACCAAAAATAAAATATCCCATGCTTCTTACCATAGTCGGTCATGCATGGCCACCAAGCATGTGTCAAAAGAGCTAAATGTCCATATCCATTTAATTTAATACCTCGATCATCCCGACGAAAAATTCGACTATCGAATTAAATTAAATAATTCCCGAAACCGTAAATGATACTGTGCATATATTGGGCTATGTGAGGGATCACAAGAAAGTATAGGACACGGGCTAATCATAAGAGAAAACCAGATATCACTAACTCAATCCCCGAGTTAGATCCTATCTCACAGAAACCAGGACTTATTCCACTAAAGGCCCAGACTGAACTCTCAGCCCTAACACAAATTATGTCTCGAGTTTCCAACTATCACTTGCACAAAAATCTTCCCACGTTTAAAATATAGATTTTTGATAATCAAATTAGGTTACTGATAGCCTGGTTCAATTATCCTCTTATCCTTGCAACCACGCCACATATCCTTTTGATATACCAAACCAAAAGATCCACTTGCGAGATTTGGCATCATTAAACTTATAAGCAAATCACATGAGGAGGAACTCCTTAACCTAAATCGGACGTGGTTTCTGTCAGATGATTATCCACCATCGAACAAATAATTATAGTACTCAATTCACTAGTTATATTGATCTCAATATCGAAATCTCAGTCATTGGTGACTCAAAACACTACGCATCATCTAAACATGATTCGATCAATCACGTCGGGATTAAGAGTCGTGCAATACATGATAATATAGGATGTGGATCAATTCATAGAGTTCGTAAGGAATTGACCATCTTATTTGTTATCCCAAATATCAACCCAAAGTGGAGGGGTGGGGGGGGGGAGGGGGGGAGCCGTTAATGGGTTGATTAGCAAACTTATTTTCTTTTTCAAAAAAAAATTTCTTTAATTAATAGAAAGAACACAAGTGATTAAAAATTAATACTGTAAAGTAAGAGATAAGGGAGAAGAGGTACTATACAGAGATTTATAGTGGTTCGGTCCTCTTGACCTACATCCACTCCCTAAGCCCCTTACGAATTTCAAATCCACTATGGGCGATTCTTCAATGGATGAATCGAAACCTCGTACAAGAAGGGATCCTTTACAAAGGGTGAAACCTATCCCTATTCTTTTGAGTCAAAGCGAATCCTTACAAAGACAATTGATGTTTGGTGGGAGTAATTGAAGTCTCCTTAATGAGAAATATACAATTGAATGCTCACTTACAATTCACTCACTCTCAGAAATAAATGGATACTAAATGTTCGTGAGAGTGTGAACAACTAGAGAGAATAAATGCACAGTAGAGAGAGTAATGAGTATATCATTAATGGTGAATGCTCAGTACATAGGTGGTATGAGTATTGAATGCAACGGTGAAAGATTATAATCTCATGTTCTCTGGTTCTCTAGTAGTTGTATCTTCAAAATTAAATGGCTTATATAGTGTCTTCAAAATCAGAACATTGGAGTGCATTTAATGCTCCAATCAGTTACTATTTAGCAGTGGACATTTTGAAAAGCCGGTCGAATAGGTCGATCTTTATTTGAGAAATGTCAACCTTTTTTATGGTGTCTTGAATAGGTCGATCTTCTCGCTGAATAGATCGATCTTTATTGAAACTGCTGAAAGGGAAAGGTCGATCATTCTTTGGCATAGGTCGATCTTTTTCTGAAATAGATCGATCATTTTCTCATAAAGGTCGACCTTTTTGAATGGTCGAGGATAGAGATGTTGGGATAGGTATACTTAAAAATCATGTTTTTACGTATTTTTCGAGATCCTGGAAATATTAATGAGATTCAATTGCGAGGATACGCATGCTCGGATTCATATTTATTACATTTATGATGTATGTATGCAATGTCTGTATATTGTGTCCAGTATTTGACTCGTCGCATGAAGTGGGGAAGATTGGGTCAAAGGTTTTGACACATATACAAGGGGCTCACGACCGCAATGGACCCAGACTGTTCATTGGTACGGTTGTAGCACATCGTTATATAAGCTGGTCTTGGCTAGGTCGAAAGGATCGAATCTCCGTCTTGGGATTTGAGTTTCGAGCTTAATGCATTATTACACTTGGAGCGTAATGAGCGGGATCAATAAGATGATCAATTCTATAATGACTATAAGAATTGATCCTTATCCTATATTATCAGCGATTGCACGGTCACTTAATCCCGATGTGATTGATCGAATCATGTTCGGATAAGTGACGAGTACTTTGAGTCACCAATGGCTGTGATTTCTGTGGCGATATCAATATGACCGGTGGGTTGGGTACTGGCATTATTCGTTCGAAGGTTGATAATCAGCTGACGGAAACCACATCCGATATAATACAGGTTGAGGAGTTCCTCCTCGTGTGTTTGCGCATAAGTTTGGATATCTCAAAACTGGCCAGTGGATCTTTTCATCCTGTATACCAATTCGATTATCGCGAATCCATATCTTAAACGTGAGGAGATGGCAGTGCATCTGATAATTGAAAACTCGAGACATAATTCGAGTTTAGGGCCGGGAGTTCAGTCAGGGCCTTTAGTGGAATAAGTTATGGCTCGTGAGAGAATGGACTAACTCGGGGCTTAAGTTAGGGATATCCGGTATTCTCGTACGATTAGCCCATGTCCTATACTTCCTCGTGATCCCTCACGTTGCCCTTTTATACGCACGTGCTTTTTTGGTAGCCTTCGGTATTTTTAATTAATTTGATCGTCGGATTTTTCGCTGGGACGTTCGAGGTATTAAATTAAATATTGAGGACAATTTCAGTATTTGGCACACCTAGGGATTTATCCCTATGTGACCGGCTCTAGAGAGTATTTTTGCCTAATTAATTAATTTAGATATATTTTGTGTATATGTTGGATATAAATAAATAAGGCATGGGGATTTTCTTTAGGTGAGATTTTAGGAAACTAAAGATTTTTTCTCTCTCTCTTTCCTAAAATCTCTAGGCATGGCCGGCCCTAATGGTTGGTTAAATGTATATTTTATATATATATTATTCTATGTAATTTTGAGAAGATAATAGTAATGATATTATTATTATTATTATTCTAATATTACATGGAGGGAAATATATATATTCAGTATGAGAATTCAACAAGATAACCTAGCCCGAATACATGATTATAGTCGCCCCTCTCTCCTCTCTCACTCTCTCCGCAACTTGTGTCCGTGCAAGGAGATTGGAGAAGATTGTGTGTTTGAAGCCTAGAAGCCTCGTCTTGGATTGGTTCCCACCCACCGGAGGCGAGTACGTGCAAGGGTCATACGTGAGAAGATTGTGGGGTCATCTCAATGGCGTCGTGGATCCATTAGAGATTTAATACAAATCTCTACAGGTATTGTACTATATCCATGAAGATTCGCATGTTAGTTTCATGAAAAATGAGCCACCGATCTTACTTTTAGAACATTTTATGCTTCTGCATTGATTTCTAACAATGGTATCAGAGCCGGTCGCTCATTTTTCATGAATAGGTTGTGCTAATCTTTGTTTTGCTGGGATTTCATGTTGTTATGGTCCCGGTCGGATGGATGTTTATGGTTTTATTTTATTGCGTTTAGAACAGAAATTAATCCGACGGTTTTTAAATCGGATTTTGATGTACGCCTCCTATGTGGGGCATAGGTTTTATATATAATAATTTATTTTACATGCACATTTGTTTTTTCATGATTTTAATGTAAATCGGGTGAGAAAATGGGGGCCAAAACCGAAGGAAATCGGCAAAACAGAAACTGGACAGAAGCAGAATTGCGACGACACAGTCGGCTGTGTCTAACACAGTCGGTTGTGTCCAACATAGTCGGATGTGTTGGGGTGTTGCGTGTGAGGTAGGCGAAGTACGGGGTCGTTGCAGCATCAGTGCGGTAGACGTGCGGCAACGATGCAGGTGACGTGCGGCGAACGACGCAGGCTCACGTGCGGCATGCGGCGTGGTGGCGGGCAATGTGCATCGTGCTTGCGGCACAGGTGGCTACCCAGACTTTCAGCGATGCTTGAGGAATTTTCAGCGACGCTTGTGCACCTTCAGCAACAGATTCAGTCAAAGACTCTGTTTGGGCTTTTAGAAGCTCATTTGGGTTTTTTGAAACCCTAAGGAGGACCGCGCCATAACGACAATTTTATTTAATTATTTTATTGTCGTTATTATTTGTTTTTATTTATTAATTGCTTATTTTATTTGTTTTTTTAATTATTGCATGGATGAATCTATTTTATTTGTAATTTTCCTTTTATGTATGGTTTTTACAAACTTAAGAGTTTTAGGGAAATGGTTTTTAATAAAATAAATATCCAAGCAATTTTTAAAATCGGAAAATAAATAAGTAATTAAAGATTCTTTAATTTTTTC
>JAULLG010071652.1:2427-13696 GCA_035668355.1 Sarracenia leucophylla
TTAACCGCTTTATAACCTTAGTTATTTACATTTTTAACTTTTTCTTGCTCATAGTTATTTACAGTGAATCCATCACTCGAGTGGTCCTGGGGTTGCTCGAGCGAATCCCAGACTGCTTGGGCTGTTAGAAAATTTTCAGAATCGAGGCCCAAATCTTACCCGGAACTCCCGAAACTAGGTCCGACACTCTGGATTAATATTCCCGGGGTTCCAGATTACATGAATCGAATTATCAAGGCCGTATTAAGATCGAATTTTAATTAACAATAAAATTTTAATCGGTCCTTTGGTGAAAAAGTTCTTAAACCCGATTTTAAATTAAAATATGAAATTAAAACGGGTCAAGCCCTTACAACATCCCCCACAAAAAAAGACTTTGTCCCTGAAATCAATGTACCTCGAGACGAGAATAACTCGGGATACCTCTCCCGAACAGAAGATGAGGCGAGGATTCCCTCTTCCACGTCGCCTCATCCTCGCCGTGATGCTGCCACTGCACCTTGACATACGACAAAGTCTTACCCCGTTATCTGTTCTCTCGTGTCTAGAATCCGTACTGGCTGCTCCTTATATGTGGCATCCCCGTCAATTGTAAAATCTGACCATTCGAGGCGGTGTGCATGGTCTGGTTCATATTTCCTAAGCATGAAAACATGAAAGACGTTATGCACTAAAGATAGCTGCGGTGGTAACCCCAATCGATACACTACAGCTCTAATTCTCGCCTCAATTGGGAAAGGCCCAATAAAACGTGGCGATAGTTTTCCACATTTCCCGAACCTCATTATCCCCTTTCGCGGGGAGATACAAAGAAAAACGTGATCTCCCACCTAAAAATCTAATGGTCTCCGTCTTTGGTCGGCATAACTCCCTTGGCGGCTCTGTGCTGTCGCCAACCACTGGCGGATAACCGTAATCTTCTCAATCGTCTCTCTGACTATCTCACGCCTAGTCAAGGCGGACTCTCCCATATCCGTCCAACACACCGATGATCTGCAAGGCCTACCATAGAGTGCCTAAAAAGGAGCCATCTGAATGATGGACTGATAATTGTTATTGTAGGCGAACTCTACTAGCGGCAGATGATCCTCCCAAGAACCTCGAAAGTCTAGCACACACGCTCTCAACATATCCTCAAGTATCTGTATAGTGCGCTCGGACTGTCTGTCCGTCTGGGGGTGGAAGGTAGTGCTAAACAAGAGGTCTGTCCCCAACGCTGCCTGTAATCCCTACCAAAAGCGGGAAGCAAACCGCGGATCCCGATTAGATACTATTGAAACTGGCACCACATATAAGAAAACTATCTCACCAACATACAGACATCCCAATTTATCCATGGAATACGTCAAACAAATTGGCAAAAAGTGTGCGGTCTTGGTCAGTTTGTCTACCACTACGCATATTGTGTCATGTCTACGCAGCAACTTCAGTAGCCCCGTCACAAAACTTGTAGTCACATGTTTCCACTTCCACTCCGAGATCGATAGAGGCTGAAGCAAGACTATTGGCCTCTGTTGTTTTCCCTCCATATAGATAATGTCTCCACGTCTTTAGAGCAAGGACGATCGTAACCCACACCAAATCATGGGTCAGGTAATTCTTCTCATGAACCTTTAGTTGCTGGGACCTCCCCTCTCCGGTATGATCAACATAGGTGCACTGGTCAACCTCCCCTTCAGCTCCTAAAATGTTGCTTCACAATTGTCATCCTAATCAAATCTGACACTCTTGCACGTGAGACATGTCATCGGCACTGCAAATCGAGAGAAATCACATACGAACCGGCGGTAGTATCCGGCGATACCTAGAAAACTTCGGATCTCGAATACGGACTTGGGTCGTTCCTAATTCATCATTGGCTCAACCTTTGTTGGATCCACCGCTACTCCCTCCCATAACATCACGCGCCCAGAAATTTGACTTCGTTAAGACAAAACTCACACTTGTCAAACTTCGCATAAAGTTTGTGATCCATCAACAACTTTTAGGAGATTCGTAAGTGCTCTTATAATGGCACGGACCAATTCCATTTTTTGGATTTTAATTAAAGCAGGTTTAAAAATCTTTTCCTTAAGAATTTTCGTAAAAATCAGCTAAAAGTTTAGAAGAAATTAAAATCCAATCTTGATTCGAGGTCGTTAATTCAAACCGAAAGTTGTAGGATCTCAAGAATATTATTTCAGGGTATCAGGTTTAGTTTCGTGGGTTTCGGATTGGGTTTAAGCCTCGAATCTTAAAAATTTCAAAACAACCCGAACATCCAGGGGTCGCTCGAGCGACCACATGACCTCTTGAGTAGTCATCACAGAACAACTTGGTCTGTTAAGTCACGAAGTCTGGATTTTCTAGGTTATTTTCACATTTTTTCCTTCTCCCTCGATAGAAAACCCAGAGGATGAAGTGAGAGTTCGACAAGAGGCTTCTCGAACTTGATTCTAGGCCTCTGTTGAGTAAGTTTCCATCAATATCTCCTAGGAATTATGATATATATATATATATATGCCATATTCTTACAATTTTACCTAGATCCTTTGTGTTTTAGGTGTTTGGCTAATGGCTAAGGTTCAGGACACTTTATCTTTGGACTCTCCACGCAAGATTCAAAGTAGGTTTATGATAATCTCTGAACTCAATGGGAGTTTCATGATGTATGCTTCGTTTGTATGTGAAAAGGGTATGATTTTTCATTTTATACTTTTATTTACGAACCCTGGGGTTTAATATGTCAAAATTAGCTATGGATTTTGTAGTTCTTGTACGAACAGACAATGTCTAATTTGTTATGGTGTCGCTTGTACATGTGAGGTGGGTTTCTAAATTGAGGGCTACACTTTGTACATCGATTTGTTCTCCAAAACTTGGGGAAATCAAGTGGGTTTGAATTCAAGTGAAATTCATCATATGAGAGTAAGATTGAATTTTAGATGAATAAGGATCGATAAGTTGGGATCGAATATACAAATTCCTAAGTAGTCAGTATGCGTTGGATGTATAGCCTAGCCTTCTCCATAAATTCAATGGTTGTTGATCATGTTTGGCTTCTTGATATTATGATCAATATTCTATATGTTGTCATTGTGTGATACAGTTGGATGTGCCGTTCCATGCGGACCCTCGGGGAACCGATTCCCTTCGTTACAGTCTGTAAGTTGGGTGGATTGGTTGTGGTTCTACTTGAACCTTGGGGAAACCCATCCCTTTGGTGTTAGCCCGTAAGTTGGGTGGATTGGTTATGGTTCCATGCGAACCCTGGGGAAACCATCCCTTCAGTTAAAGCCCCTAAGTTTGGTGTCATTTAGTGCGGAATCGATAGTATGGATTTGATGGATTAGAGGTAGCTTATGTTCATTGATTATGCAAGGTGTTGGAGATTAAGAAAGCATTTATTTTTTTATTTGACATTCATAAAATAACTATACATGATCATCTTATAATCTCTTGCATTTTTTATTATCATATTTCCTACGAGCTTCGGCTCACGCGTTGTTTGTTAGAAATAACAATGCAGGTAATACAGACAAAGCTATAGCGGAGGAGTAGGTGAGACTTGAAGCATTCCCCGTCATTGAAGACGGGGGACCCATGGATAGGACCTATATATTTTACTTCATCATTTAGTAGCTTAATGAATAATCCATCTGCAACTTTACTTTAATAAAGTTGTAAGGCCGTGAGGCCGATTACATGGTTTGCTTGGATTTGGATGGAGTCGTGGGAGTAAAGGATGCTTAGTCTATTTAATTCTGTTGTTCTTTCGGGACTAAACATATTTTTATTGGTGAGGATAGTTGAGAATTATTTATGTAGCCTCACATTCAAGTCGTGGATGAATACTCTTATTATTGTTCAATAGGATTGTGAAAATATTGAAAGGATAAAGGATTTAAAGTTTACATGGAAACTTGATGCTTCCAATCAAATACATGTAAAGTTTTGTTAAAATTGATAAAGTTTCTTTGAACTTTCTAGTCATCGAAATTCAATTTTATTTATGAGTTTGGCTCTTTTAATCTCGTGAGTTGATGAAAAACTTTTGGAGTTGGACTTTGGGCTATTTTTTGTATTGAAAAGAATGTTTTTAAACTAAAGATCTATCACGGGAATAGTGCAGGATTTGCCTAACTGTACACACTACTCTAGTTGTGGTTAGAATGCTCGAGCGGTCTCTGCGGGATCTGATTCTCACATTCTTTCACATAAAAGTACAATTTTTAAAAGATGTTTTGGGCTCAATTTAGGTGACATATGGAGGGGTTTTGATCTTTAAAAATATGTCATATAAATGTATAAATTCGAAGGTTTAATTTAAGAAAGTTTTAATCTTTCAAAGGGTAACTAAAGTACCAAATATTTTAAAGTGATCAAGAGTCAATTCTAGAATTGACTCTATGGGGACTTGTATGGGTGATGATACTAGTGTAGAAGGTCAGGGTGTAACAGATTGGTATAAGAGTTTTAGGTTCGAATACTTTAGAACTGTGGAAAAAAGGGGGTTTGCCACACTGTGAGGGGTGATTTGCATGTTGCATTAATATCATGAGTGTGCTTGTGTGCCTATTGTGCAATGTGCTATATTTGCGCATGCTATTTGATTTTATGGGTATAGAGGTAGGACTTTGAGGATGATGTTTCTTGCTTCGGCGTCCGGGATTACTGGTTTGGGGTTCTATTTAAAAAGGTGCCTAGCTAACATCCATTCTACTTGGAAATCCATGCGAGTGGTTTAGATTGAGATGTCACTCCAAAGAGCCAACTCGGTATGTGTTGGTGTGGTGATATGCAATTTTTGTGATACTAGCATGTTGTTCCTGGACTTCTTGTTCATGGGTGTTGATTAGCTTCTCCCTATGGATGATACTATGGTTATGAACTACACCTAATTTGGTTGATTCTGGTATATGAGCTGACTTATCTGTGGGATTAGGTCATAGCTGTGGATTATTCTTGAGCTATGGTTGAGCAGTTGTTTCTTAGATAGCGAGTTCACTTACTTGGGGGAGTAGGACCATGAGACTGAGTAGGCTTATGCGTTACATGGTTATGCGAGATGTGTCTATGATAGACGTAGTTGTTTAGACATCACTAGACATGCTATGTTGTAAGGTATGTGTTCGCATGCCCTATTTTGTGTCGCGAGCCGTGTACTGTCTAGTGCATATAGACGTGACACTTTGTATGTGATAACATCGATGGTGGCATGGTAGTATTGAGATGTGATATGACCTTTGGAGATAAAGGTCATAACTATGAGTTCTCTCATTTGAGAGATACTTTTAGTAGCTGTGACGATGATGTGCTATCGTTAGTAACCTATTTCATCTTAGAGTATTGTGTTGGGAGCGTACATTTGAGGAACACCTCCGTTCGAGAGCGAGTGTGGTATATCGATTGTGAGAATTAACGAAAGGATGATGGCTTTACGGCCTTGTCGAGACGTAGTGGACGTGATGTGGCCTGGAGGCCTTTAGTGAGTTGTTCGGGTTTCGTGGGGAGAAAGTAGGATGCTACTTTCATGGTTATGGGTCCTTTCAAGAGATCCTTCTGTGGTAGATGTGTCAGTTGGTGCTAGTGGTATGGAGATTATGGTTTTCATCTGGTGAGCTACGGTTGTCAATGGCTAAGTAGTCACACCAGCGGAGTGGGGACTTTCCCCTTGGTGAGTGCAGAGGCACACGCTTCCAAGGTCGGGGAACCAAGTATGTTGGTTTCTCTTCTATGACAGCATGGTCACTTGAGATGCCCTGCTAATTAATTAATGGATACGGTGTATACTGCTGGCGTGGAGGTGATGTGGTTACATTAGGGTAGAACGCAAGTAGTGCAGTTTTCTCCCGATTGAAGACAGTTTTGATATTGGGATTTTGAGGGTTTTTGATTCTAAGCCCTAAGATGTGAAGTTAATGATTCTCATATGTAATTGAGACCCTTAGTGACTTAAATACATGTGGTTCTGGTAAGAATTCCCTGATGTTGATGTTACGGTATTTTGGTTAAGTGTAAGCTATTACAGGGTCCTTTGGTGATTTTGGTTACCTATTGGATATGTTTATGTTCTATGGTGAGTTAGGATTATAATTGAGAGTAATCACTTGATTTGGGTAAAATTCACTAATGCTCACGACGTGAAGTTTTTAGGTTAAGTGTTGGTAATTTTGAAAATTGGCCAAGTATAGGTGCCTATAAGTGTTGGATGGTTAAGAGTGGGTGAGTGTGTAGGATGATGGTCAATGCCATCTTCTTGATATGGACATGAGAATAGGGGTGTGAACCCTTAATTACGGATGCGTGCTTTGTGGCTTGTGAGACAAGAGGCATGTAGCTTGTAGCTTATGGCTTTGAGGTGTTGTTCGAGGTTTGTAGGGTTTAAGGCCCATGATTTATTGCTTTAGACCTATGGCATGTGACTCACGATATGAGGTTTGTGAGGTTTGAGACTTGTAACTCGTAGCTCATGGTTTATGGTTCGTCTTTTGTGGTTAGTAGTTTACGGCTTGCGACTAGTAGCTTGTAGTTGGATGCTAGCAGCTTGTGGTCCATATCTCATGCCTTATGTTTATAATTCTGTTGTTGCTAGTGGTGCAGAGAGAGGATCCCAGGGTGTAGTCTGAATGTGCCGTTGTACGGTAGTTAGAATCCTTTAGTTCTTGAACTTGTCAGTGATGGGTTACGGAGGGAAAGCCTGTGATGAGGTGATTGTGTTGTTTAAGGACATGAGGGTGATATTTCTCGAGATATGATGTGAATATGTTTGGCAGTGGTCCTTAGTGAGAGTTTTTTGTTTTTCCTTCTGAGTGCGAGGGTGTGCAGTTATGTTGTAGAGATAACCTTTGGTATGGTTGATGGTTTTTGTGGGAGTTACAAGCCATTGGTGGTCGTTGGTCGCAACCTCAAGTGGTTTGGGTTATGGTCCATTTTGGAATCGATTGAAGTGAGCGTTACATATGGTTCCCTTTGAGGCCCTTCTTGCGTTTTCAAGCCTATGTGGTTTTATGTGGACTATCTTGGGTGGTATTGGCTTGATCGCTAGATCTTTGGTTGTTTGGCATTGAGGTTGGGGTTATATGTCTCTTCTAACAAGAGAGTAAGTGCATGGTTTTGTTGAGAATGATACTACAGTTGGTGTTATGTATGGTTCAGATGAGTTTGGATTTATGAGCCTGTTACAATGGTAACAGTTACGATTTATATGACTACTAGAGTCAAGACGTTATCTGGTGTGTAGG
This sequence comes from Sarracenia leucophylla, assembly GCA_035668355.1. NCBI lineage: Eukaryota > Viridiplantae > Streptophyta > Magnoliopsida > Ericales > Sarraceniaceae > Sarracenia > Sarracenia leucophylla. The sequence goes on from JAULLG010071652.1 coordinate 9,651, forward strand.
ATAGATACCTTAGTAAGAATGTCGGAGGAGTTTTGGTTCATCGGGTTATCGTGGTAGCACGGGTGAAGTGAAGTGGAGTTCTAGGTTATGTGGTCCATGTGAGGGTTTGGAAGTATAAGTGATTGACGCAATACATGGACCGTCTAATTTCATCGTTTAATTCCAATGTGCTATTTCTTGAAAAAGATACAACAAGTTTTAAGTTTCAAAAAGGAATTAAAGGTATGATTTTATTTCAGGGTATTACAGTTAAGCATTAGTGTGTTGAGTACAAGATGGTGAAGAATAGTAGCAAGAGTGAGCAATTAGAGACCTTGGTGGTCCTCTTGGAGTGAGAGTTTCCCTACGAAGATTAACGATGTACTCCTTGGATTTTCAGGGAGGCACGACATCTGGTGTGATTCAGTGTTTGTTGTTGGGGTCCTAGAAGTGGAATCTTTCCCTTACCACTGTGGTGAGATTTATTTACAGTAATGTTAGTGTGATCAACATGCAGAGTTGTGACCGATGATGCTGGTTGTAACTATGTTGTTTGGCCTTTTTGCGGTTTCGACGGGTTACGTACGATGCGCTAGACGTGTTGCTGGTGATTCGTGGAGTGTCACATGAGAGACGAACCATGGATATTTACGGGTTGTCATTACAGACCTTGATCTGTTGTGTGGTGATGGGCCAGTTTGATGCTGTGTGATACCTTGATGAGTCAACAGAGTCTGTGCGGTGTAAGACCAAGTTCAGGTTCACTATGAAATTCTTGCTGTGAGTGTAGTAGTCGAGAACCTGAGTGCGTTGTTTTGAATTAATTCCCCATTTAGTAAGACATGTTACATCACATATCAGTTAGCTTGTATAACCATGCTGGAGCTCCACGCATGCCTGGTGAGATCTTCTAGTAAGGGTGGTTTTGATGAACCATTTATACCTGTTTTGTCAGTGAGGCCATGTGTAGCTTGAAGCATCAGTCTCTTCTATTTATAATTTGAACCCTCATGCTTTGGACTTAGTTTGCAGTCGGTTGTGGATACTTGTTGCTTGGGAGCACCATACCATAGGGTGGACTAGACAGATTACTACCGGTGGAACACTCGTGAGATTTTTTATTTACTCAATGTACTCGTTACTCCTGTGTCGTGTTTGGGGAGGATATATTAAGGATTTGTATGCTTAACTTTCAGGACCTGGTGTTGGTTGGTGGAGTTTGTCGACAACCGTAGTTATCGCTTGTATATTTTGGTGACCCCTCTCGTGGGCTGTATGGAAGACCAGGGAGGCTATCGGTGTGTGGGATAGGCATGGGAGAGTTCGTCTTGTCGGAACCGGGGTTGGTTAGCGAGGTAACTAATGGGATGGTGACCATCCGACATGATTCGAATCTAGTGCAGACTGTCAGACATATCGTGAAAATATAAATCAGTGGCCGTGAGAGTTATAAATGGGAAAGGGTGTCTTTATAGATTCCTCGGTGGAATGGTTTGGTAAGGGTTAGTAGGAAGCATTCTACTAGACCCGCTGGGGTTGAAGAGAGCGAGGTTTGTGGGGCAAGATTACATTTTCTAGCAAGGTATTTGGCAACATCACGAAAATGATGAAATGTTTCTGTTATGTGAATTGTTGGTGCGACAGATATTCGGACTTATTCACACCACGAGGTATGTGATTTCGGGGACGAAATCTCTAAAAGAGTGGGAGGTTATAAGCGCTTAAACCGAGTTAATTTCATATCTTAGTTAACCAGGTTTTGAAAACTTTTTCAGTAATTGGTCAAAAAATTATTTTGCAAACTAAAATTCGATCTTAATTCGGAGTTGCCAGTTCGCAACGATTATTCTAGAACCCTAAGAATATTATTCCGGGGTGTCAGGATGAGTTTTAGATTTTTGGGTCGAGTTTGGGCTGCAGTTTTAAGATTTTCAAAACGGGCCGAAAAATAGGGGGTCGCTCGAGCGACCCCATGACCACTCGAGCGGTCTACGCAGATTTAGTTTTTTTTTTTTTGAAATAGCGAAAATTCGGGATTTGAGGTATTTTTCACATATTTCTGGCCCCTCTCGATAGAGACGATTGAGGGCTAACTAGGGTTTGTCAAGGAGCATCTTTGGGCTTGATTTTGGACATCGTTTGCATAATTTTTCATAAATTTTTCATGGGAGTCTTGCCATATATGTCCTACACTTAGTTTTTACCGAAAAACCTTTGCATTTTAGGTATTTTGCTAAAGTTAGGGACTCGGGATACTTGATTCAATCCTTAGACCCTATGGGAGTTTTATGACGTGTATTTCGATTGTATATGGAAAAATGTATGCTTTTGCATGCTATGTTGTTTATGTACGAATCCTAGGGTTCAATGTGATGTAGTTGACTGTAATTTTCGTGGTTCTCTTGTAATTAGATAGCGACTAATTCATTAATTCGTGATGGGAGTATGCAAGATAAGTTCATAATTTGAGGTTTAGGATTTGTACGAGGGTTTGTTCTCCAAATTTGGAGAAAACCAAACGGTTCATGAATTAATGCGAAATTCATGATATGGGTGTAAGATTAAATCTTAGATGAATGACAGTTGATAAATTGATGTTGGAAATACTTGTTTCGGATTAGCCGGTAGGTATGAGATGCGGCGGTTTGGTCTAGGCTTCTCCACTAATTTGGTGGTTGTTGATCATATTAATCTATAAATGTTGTGATAAATTTTTTACATGTTATCAATACATGCGATATGGTTGGATATGCGATCCTATGTGGATCTTCGGGGAACCCATCCCCTTGGCTATTGTTCGTAAGTTGGGTGGATTGATTATGGTTCTATTTGAACCTTCAGGAAACCCATTCCTACGGCTTCAGGCCGTAAGTTAGGTGGATTGGTTGAGGTTCCAAATGAACCCACGGGGAACCCATCCCTTCGCTTTTAGCCCGTAAGTTGGGTGCTATTCAATGAGACATTAGTGGTATGGATTTGATAGAATAGAGATTATTTCTTGTGTCACTGATTATGCAAGACATCGGAGAGCAAGAGAAGTATTCATTTTTTTGGTGAGGTAAGTAAGTGTAACATAAAAGAAAAAGAAAATTTACAAATTTACAAGGGACATTCCCCAGGTCTTACAATCCCAAAGAAACCCACAAACTAAACAAAACCCAATACTAAGAAAACAAATCCAAAATACAAGACATAATAACATTCAAAAACCATACATAGCTGCTACTACCAAAACAACATTAATATTGCGCAGATGCTAAAACAAAATTAACGTAACACGTGCTGAAAACAAGCAACAGCAGGCACTCTTCAGCACTTCAAAAGAACAAAGCACTTCAAATGAGACCAATTGGGAATAGCTTCACCGAGAACAACAACAACGGCAACAATTGGGACCAGCTTCTTCACCAGACCATTCATTAACCTTCTTACAATGTACAGAAGATTAAAAGAAGCTCCGTAGCACAATCCCACATGGAAAAATAACTTAATTAATAAAGTGATCATAACAAAACCAGTTGGGAGTCGAAACTACAATGGACAAATATCCAGCAACGACCGAGAATAAATAAAGCTGAAAGACTGAGTAAGCAAAAAAAAAAAGCCACACAAGACCACCCTGCAAACTACTGATATCGCCAAGATAATATGACTAGGAAAACAAAGAAAAGCTAGCAAGAAAAGAGACCAAAGCCAAAACCAGACAGTTTCCCGACCCATTTAAACCAACAAGGAAAATGGGAGAGGAAACCGATATAGCAAGGTCTGATACAAAAGGAGACTGGCAAAAGATCACACACACACGCCCCTACAAAGACCGTAGGGGAATGCACTAAACAAAGTTATGAACAACCCTCATAGCTAGGTAAAAAAAAACCTCAAAACATATTCTGACCAGAAGTATTCATTTTTCTGATTACACTTTCACAATTTATTTCTTGTATAATCATCTTATAATCTCTTTACCTTTTGATCATCATATTTCGTACGAGTTTCGACTCATGCGTTGTTTTTGTCTAAAATAACAATGTAGGTGATACAAGCAAAGTTATAGTTGAAGAGTAAGT
>JAULLG010072735.1:0-13647 GCA_035668355.1 Sarracenia leucophylla
CGCTATAAAATAATAATAATAATAATAATAATTAAAATAAATAGACATATATATGTATTCTTTCCATTTGTTTACTGTTCTTGTTTATTGCAGTACTATTTTTTGCATGCTTAGTCGCCGCTCTTTGCCTTACGACTTAGCTCCTTACGATCCTGAAATAGGAAGAACCTTACGGACAAACTTCCACTCGAACCCTTTCCCCCCGAACTCCCGCACTACTTCACACACACACCATGGCTGATGGAATCGACCTGCCGGTCATTCTGCAATACAATCAACGTAACGATCAGGCTTACCAGGCCGATCAACAACCCAGAGCATTAATGGATCCACAACCTGCCTAGCACCACCCAATGCCGGAAAGGGTAACTACGAGATTAGACCTAATATTCTATAGTTACTACCCCTCTTCCATGGACTCAGCAATGAGGTGACTTACAAACATGTAGATGAATTCCTAGAGATCTGCTCAACCACGAGACTCAACAACCTAACCGAGGAATCCATGCATATGAAGTTATTCTCATTCTCCCTTCGTAACAAAGCCAAGCATTGGTTTAAGTCTATAGAGCCAAACTCAATAACTACGTGGGCTAAGCTTCAGCAAGAGTTCCTTCGGAAATTCATCCCGATCGGCAAGACAAATCAGAATAGTCGAGCTATCACTAGCTTCGCTCAGCAAGAGGGCGAATCCTTTCACGAGACGTGGGAGCATCTCAAGGAACTGATAAGGAGTTGTCATCACCATCAATTTCCAAACTGGCAACTAGTGTAGAGTTTCTACGAAGGTCTGTTGCCCCAACATCATTAATACGTTGACGCCTCGTGTGGCAGCGCATCCATGATGAATAACGAGACCGAGGCATGAACTCACTTAGAGAAATTAAGCGAGAGCTCACAACATCAAGCCTTAGTCTCCCGCACAGACCGGACATTAGCTTCAAAGACTCGGGGACTTTACGAGGTCAATCAAACTATAGAAATTACAGCCCAAGAAAAGTCCATCTCCGAAAAGATAGACATGCTATTGACCACTGGTCTACATCTTTCTCAAGCTACAGCCTCAAACATCCAAGAGGCCTACGCCTTATGCGCTAGCCCTGGACACTGCATCACTGAATGTCCTGTAGCCGAGTAATTCCCCGATTTCGTCCAAGAGCAAGTTAACACTTCTCAACGATTTCCATAGCAAGGCAACAACCCTTATTCTAACACTTATAACCCTGGTTAGCACAACCATCCGAACTTTAGTTGTCAGAATCAACAACTTGGCCAACCCCATACTCAGGCTCCAAGACTCGGATTTAATACATTCAACCAGTAAGCCTACCATCCCCCTCAACAAGCATTGGTCCCAACCCCTCGAGCACCCGGCTTTGAGGAAACTGTGTTAAAAACCCTAAAGGATTTGGAAGCGAAGACCCAACGGTTCAGTTCCCACTCACAATCCATCGCTAAGCTAGAAACACAGGTAGGGTAGATAACTGCTGCACTGAACCGCCGAGAGGACGGTAAATTGCCAAGTTAGCCTACAGCAAACCCCAAGGGCCAATACGTCCTCGATAACACCCCCAGCAGTAGCGGGGTGTATCATGAGCTTGGATATAAACAGCCTTTTGATCATTATACCCTCTAAATAGGATTGGCACACTGGAATTGTCTCCACTTCCAATGAACCTAAAGGTCCATTTTCTACCTGTCATTGTATCCTCTTTAGATTAACATGACCTAAACGAATATGCCAAATTAGTGTTTGGTTTAAATAAGAATCTTTCCTTTTAAGTGGTAAAACATGTAAGTTATTCACCTCATTATTTTTATCAATAGAAATAACATGATGTAAAATATAAAGAGCATTTTCTAATGTACCACGATAGATAAACTATTTTTCAACCATAATATTGCAAAAAAATTTATTCAAGGAAACAGAGTATCCATCAATCCCCAAATAGGAAATTGAAACGATGTTCCACCTGATTTAGGGTACCTGTAATATGTTCTTCAAAAATAAACTCATATTTCTACTAAAATAAAAAACTTCGTCTCCCACTACAGCAGCAGACACCTAGGAGTCATTCCCAATCGGTAGGTAGATCTCGTCCTCTCTAGGTTGTCTGGTCACATGGAACCCCTACAAAGAATTGCAAACATAATTAGTGACTCCTATATCTACACACAAGGTTTCCGAAGATACAACCGCTAGACGCGATTGAATAACTAAAGAAAAAGTAATACATGCACCTTGCTTGTTCTTTCGGTCAGGATAGTCCCTCTTCTAATGTCTCAGCTTCAGACAATAAAATCACTTGCCCTTAGGCCCCTTTACCTTGGCCTTCGAAATTGATGGCTTCAGCACGCTAGTAGTTTGTGCATTACCCTGTTACACAACTTTCTTCTGCATCATACCACATCTTAACCGAGAAGACTAAGCCTTTTGCGCACCAAACACATGCGCAGACTTGCGGATACCACCTTCTACTGCCTAAAGTTCTTTTAGTAATTCTAACAAAGTAAAATCATGTTTGTACATTGTATAATTCAGCTAGAATTACTGATACAATTAAGGCAGTGATTGGAGTACGGTGTCTACTTGGGATTCCGGGTCAATTTTGGCTCTAAGGACTTCAGTTGGTTAAGAAGACATATCATCTTGAAAACATGGTCCCACATAGGTGTGCCTCTATTATGGTTGTGTTCATGGGAGCCTTCATGGAAACCTACCTTCCTGGTCGACCTTGATCACTAAACATTTCTGTAAGGTTGGGCATGATCTCAGCTGCATATGTCATGGTTCAATGTTGGATTTGTAGAACATCCGGCATAGATGCCAAAATATAAGAACTCGTCATCCTATCAACTTTCTTCATTTTCTCATAGTCCCGTATCTCTTGTTCAGTGGATGGACTTTGAGGAGTGGGAGGACAGGGGTCGTACAACACAAATATATAGTTGTTATAAGTTAGGATTACACCGAGGTTCAATTTCCAAGAGATAATGTTTCGTCAAGATAGTTTGTGTTCCTTCAGTATTGCCGCTAGTTGATTGAATGATCCCATTATTGAAACCTGATAAATAAAAGAGAAAACCTTTTAATTCTTTGTAAATTTTAGGGTCCCTCAACCTTTTAATTTTAAAAAAATTATTGGCAGCCTGAATCCTTTGTGATTATGTAGGTCACGTAGTGTGCATGTCTACTAACCAACACACGTCCGGATAGACATGTCAGTCTATTAATTTACTTTTGGAACCACATACCACAATAAATGCCACCAGCCCATGTCACATTAATTGATACGCCACATAGTGTAGACATCTAATAATCAACGAACAAAGAACCACAAGGCTTTTATTCCTTGATATAGGACATTCCAATATCATTAAATAGTCAATAAATTTTTGTCCCCACATATAAAAATAGTAACTCCTTAGGGAAGATATTTTAATTCATGGGTTAAGTGTATAACCATCACACTCAATTTGAAAATCTCGTCTCAAAATTCCGGGAACGGTGTGGTCGAACCCTCCTTTGAACAATTTTTAAATTTACTCCTTTTGAAGATTCATGCCAGAGATGCCATGACTACAGCCCTTCTGTATGAAGACCAAAAATCGAAGCCGACACCCGAGCTATAATTATATCTTCAACGAACGTGTAATAGAGACCGTAGGATTTATCTCTCACTAAACATTTCTCCCACTTGATCTTTTAAAAAACCGATCGTTTTTCCTTTTAGTTTATTTTATGTCATTAAATAAATTTTAATTTTCTGATTAAAAATTGAAAACGGTTATGTTTAACTAATTAAAATATTTCATGTTTAGTTTAATTAAAATAAAAGAAAGTTATGTATTATTTAATTTTGCGAAAGAAAATTAATTACCTAGGTTATATAAAAATAGCCCTAATTAATATTCCATCTAATGCAAAAATAAATAAATAATTATTTATCTATTTTTTTGTTTAAAAAATTACTTGGATAATCTATTTTACAAAACCATTTTCCTAATATCCCATTAATTTAATTAAACCATGCATAAAAGGAATAAAATAAAAAAAATAAAAAACCATCACATAATTAAATAAACAAATAAATAATCAACTAAAAAAGTCAATAAATTAAGTTGTTATGATCCGTTATGTCCATTTAATCTTTTAATTCGGCGGCTTGAAATAAAAAATTAAATGGCTAGGGTTTTGGGACCCTAATGGAGTCGTCAGAGACCCGACGCCATCCCCCAGCCTCCAGACCACCGTCATAGTGTCGGATCACTACTGGAACACAGGAAAAAAGAAGAAAATAAAACCCAAACAAGGCCCAACATTGCTACTGTGCTGCTGCCCAAAACTGGCAAATTGCGACGCCACTGCTTACGCCTTTGTTTGGCCACCTTGCCGCCACGGACAAACCACCAAAAAATTACTAGTGATAGAACACTGTCACACCTCGATTCCAGAAAAAATACTCACCATAATGCGATTTGAATGTCCCCCAAAAAAATCACCGAAAGTCGCACCACTACAGTACCTGCTATAGTGATGCCACCGGTTTGAGCCTCCATTTGACCGCCTTGTAGCTACCGTCGAATCGCCACCAGACCACTATTGATAGAGAATCGAACAACCTTAATCTCAATAAAAAATCGCGTCAAAAAAGGTTTTCAAAATCCCTGAAAATAGCACCAAAAGATGGGGCCACTACTGCTGGCCAAACTACTGTTGCCCCTATACCTTCACTTTTTTTGTTTTTGTTTTTGATCCTCGATAGGTGATCGATTACATTATAGATTTAGAAAAAATTAATAAAGTAATAGATTACATCGCAAAACCTATCCCCCACGTTGGAGGCATACGATCGAACTAATCTCGAATCAAAACCGTCGAGATAAATGATTAATAAACAATATAAACTAAACCATTCATTCAAATACGAAATAAACCGGATCATAACGACTTTAGCTACAAAAAAAAGTTAGCACAAGTATTTTTCATGAAAATGTAGCAGGCTTTGACACCATTATTAGAGCCGCGCAGCGAAAAAATCGAAAAAGTCGACATCGTGACCATGAAAAACGACGTTTACGATTTTCATGAAAAACAAAAGGTATTTTGATTTTTATTGATTAAATATACCTTTAAAAAATTTGAACAAATTTCGTTGGTGCCGTAGAACGTATCGAGATCAACTTCTAACGTTCTCGCGTATGACCCGACGCGCGCGACTATCTCAATGAGTGGACACCGATCTGGATCTTCATGTATTTTCTTCTAAGATTTCTCACACACTATTTTTCTCTCAAAACCAAAAAATTTTCTAGAGGGAGAGAGATAGGGCTGGCTATGGAGTTAGATTAATTGAGAGAGAGAGATAAATTATGATATATATAAATTATATCTCCTTGTATAATTATTCTTCATACCTTATCTTCTTAATAAAATTAGGAAACAAGATATATAATAATAATTATAACTCCTTATCATTCTCAATGTGACCGACCACACTAGAGAGAAAATCCATAGTGTGCCAAAATTCCAACTCCGCCCCGATAAATTAATTTAGTTCCCCAGTCGCCCCAGTGGAAGAACTGATAATCAAATTAAAATAATTTATTCCTGAAACCAATAAGAAATATAACCATGCGTATAATGGACAACGTTAGGGATCACGATTAAGTATAGGAATTGGGCTAACCATGCGAGAAATCCAAATATCCCTACCTCAACCCTCGAGTTAGATCGTTTCCCGAACGAACCATGATTTATTCTACTAAAGGTCTTGACTGAACTCCCTATCCTAACTCGAATTATATCGTGAGTTTCCAATTATCAAATCCACTGAGGTCTCCCCACGTTGTAGATATGGATTCCTAAAAATTCAACTAGGTTACTGGCAGCCCGGTTTAATCATCCTCTTATCCTCGCAATCGCGTCACTTAACCTTTTGAAGATGCCAGATCAAATGATTAATTATACAGATTTGGCATACTAAAACCTCTAAGAAATGCACACAAGGGGGGACTCCTCAACCTAAATTGAACATGGTTTTCATCTATTGAATATCAACCATTGGACAAATAACGCTAGCACACAACTCATCGGTATTGTTGATCACATGGAGGAAATCCCAACCATTGATGACTCGAAATATTGTATATTATCTGAACATGGTCAATCAATCACTTCGGGATTAAGAAATCATGAAATAGATTATAGTAATGGATGTGTATCAATGCATATAGTCAATATAGAATTGATCATCCCGTTTATCCCACTCAATACACTCTAAGTGTACTAACACACCGAGCTCGAACAACAAATTCCTAAAACCTGAATTTGATCTGTTCCACCTAATCGAGACTAGCTATTATAATGATGTACTACAATCATACCAATAGATTGTTCGAGTCCATTGCGATTGTGAGCCTACGTGTATATTCTATCAGATGCGTTGACCTGATCTTCCCAGCTTTATGCGTTGAGTCAAATCAATCTCAATTGTTTCTCATTAATAAACCAGGGATCCAAAATAAAATGTATAAAACATATGGTTTAACGACCCAACCTAAACCAATAAATAATGTAATATGGAATGTCCAATGACCGGGTACCATGTCAAATATTCGTTTCTTTAAAAACACCGATTTAAGAAAAATAAGAATATTTTTCTTGTTAAGAAGTTTTATGAAAAACTTTGAAAAATATTCTAACTCTTGAAATTTTTAGAAATTCTGGCAGAGTTTTCCTTGTTTTTGGACCTTCTCGAAATGGGTAATGGCCTGTAAACAAACACCTGGACATTATATCTATCAACAATCCGCATCCGCGGCAAATCATAACTATTCTAAACTACGTCATGCCGTTATCTGGCGCAACAATAATATTAATCAATTAGAAATCAAACCATAATATAGCAGGGTGGCACTCAGGCACTTACAACCCTTAACAAAACTATAACAAAAGAACTAACTCAACCAATAGAGGAATTAGGACTACCCAGCGAAATCTCACATGCGTACAAGGAAATGAAAAATGGCCTTATGGCCGTATAATCATCCAACAACAAAAATGAAATACATAGCTAATACATTCATCTGAATCTAAAAGTTAGGAAATGCATAAATAAAGTAAATGCATAAACTCCAGCTTTTCCATCCTTGATCCAAGCGTGTAAAGCCTCATTTTTGCTAAACCTAAAAAATATTTGGGTGGCTGAGCCACGGTTGTAGGATAATAGACAAAATAAACAACAAAACGATATTTTCATGGGTTTAAGTTTAATATACAAGGTTGGTTATGCAGCATTAGAAATAACAGGCTTTAGAGATAAAAATATAATCTTCTTGGTTGTTTAAAGGCATGCCTGCATAACCAGATTTTACTATAAAAATCTCGTTTATCACAAAAGCTTTTGGTAGAAAAGAATTGGTTCAAAACCAGTCTTTTTAATCATTTTGTACAACTTACAGTTCAAGGTAATAATTAAATATGTTTCATGCTAATGGTACACCTTGTGAGGAGGAACCTAGTCTCATTCCTGACGTGATGAAATGATCACTGTGCCTCAAATATGTCGCATGGAATAAGAAATGAAATACTCTCATCTACACGAAGAGTGATACATGGTGCTACGTTTCAATGCTATAAAGAAGCTGAAAAACTGAAGTATATGTATCTACATCTCATAAATGACAATGTGATCATGCTTATGTGAATAATGCACACATAATCCGTACCAAGCCCATGTATCGTAAAGAAAACAAGCTATGTCCTATACCATAGCTCGTAAACGTTATGCGTACATACTCACACACCTACGTATCGTAAAGTAGACAAACTATGTCCCATACCACAGCTCGTAAAATTTACGTGTACATACATACGCGCACCCGTGGAACGGACCATGGGTAAACGGTGAGTCTCATCTCGGTTGTACATCCCCCACGGAACTTCCATCGTGGACCAACCTCACTGCTCACTTCAACGCTAGTTGGGAAGTGGCCATCTTCCACTGTACAACCCCCACAGAATAAGTCAATGTGGACCAACCTCATCGCTCACTTCAACGCTAGTTGGAAGCCTAAGACTCCACCCCTAGCCCTCTCCAGTCCCCACATCCACAACACAAAAAAACACAAAGATATAAACAATGTGCACCAACAGATCACAAGGATCAACTCATGTGCACCCACACACAAACGTACAAGGATGCCACATAGTCCATCCAATAACGTATCTCAAATACCAAAGCTTAGGCTACTTAAAAAGGGAGCCTAAGGATCACTAAACTGTGATCAAAATCCAACACAAGGTGTCCACATAAATACCATAACCAACATAAAGATATCAACTAAAGGGATATCCTAATCAACACATAACTCAATCGCAATAATGGATGCTATCGTAAGGGAGCCTGTGCAAGTCCCGTTACATAATTACTTTACCAAAATAAAAGCTAATACATGTTAGCTTAAAACTCCTTACTATCTCAAGTAACCTTATGGATCCACAATCCAATGTATAGGCTTTTCAATGGAAGCTGGATAACCATCAAGAATACTAACCAAACTCAGATGATACGCCATGTTATCTAGGTTTTAGATCCAACATAACACAAAATCTAAACATATTTTCATGGGTTTAAGTTTAACCAAAATATCTATAGGCTATGTATAAGGGAGCCTAAGCATTCTCATATATTCCAAACACTATCCAACAGTATAACTCAAATTCACGTAACAACATCAAGCTACACACCTCTCATTTCACCCAAATAACATCGAACTACGGAGGTACTACCACGAGGATAATTCATAGGATTCATCAAAGTAAGGGCAAACCTAAGTTACCTATCAATTATCAAATGCCTCAACTAAACCACAAGTGTACATTTTCTATCAAACAATGCAACTTATGCCTTCGTTAAACTTCAAAATCGATTATGTTTGTATTCACAACAATTAGGAATAATAATTGCTTATATCAAGTCCACGCTTTTAAATTGTGTTCAACCTTATTTCCAAATCTCATTTTACAACTCGTGTATAATCATAACTATTATCAAGTTCATATTAAATCATATGCACACTTTTTATTTCAATGTCATGTTTTCATCGGTCAACCCATTTTCCTTGTTAATTTAGGATTTCGATATGAACTATATATATACTCCAATCTTACTCTCAAATTTAAAGGCTCAATTCTATTTAACCTATGTAACTTCAGAGTCAAATCATCTATCATCACTTCATCATTGTACAATAGTTGTCAATTTTCACATGTTCCATAAATTTCCCTTTTTAACTTAAATTAAACATAGTACTTTGTAGTGTTTATGACTAAATTTCCAATTTCACATTCTGAGCACGATTTCAATATTCAATTTAAACCTCTAATGGTTCCCACAACTCATCCAAATATAAATTCTCCAACTCGATCACAAATCGACAGAACAATCATATTCTCCAAACTATCAGGCTGCCAAAGTAGCAAAGTATGAGCTGAAACCATTTGATCACAAAATCAGTATATAACCCCTACAAATTTAGTCCAAGAATTAACATAAATTTTTTGTGATCTAAAAAATCAGCAATCCTTATAACAAATACTTTAAATTATAGAAATTCGAGGAACATGTTTCAAGCAAAGAAATTTCCAACGAAAGCTAGGAAATGGTTTGACCTCAACAATAAAATTTTAATTCAATTACTCCAAATTTATTGTCAATTTCTCAGTATTCCTACCACAAATGAAATAAAAAACTTATGAAATTAAACACTACAGATTCCCGAAACAAGAGATAATGTAAGTTCCCGAAACAAGACTTTCTCTAAAACAAAACATTACCTTAGTCTGTGACTTGATCTACGTTATTGTCATAAATTTAATCAGAGAATTAATACGATAAACTTCGAACAATAGAGCCTCCGAAACCCTAATATGTCCAAAAATAAAAATTGATTGGACCTACATCTTTCTGGCTTGCTCGGGTATTTATCACTAGGTTCAATTTCATGTTTAATATCAATTTTTAAATCAAAAGCCAAGATTCAAAACAGGGTTTCCATGGGGTTCGGATAGGATTTAGCAACCACAAATTTGGTTCATCATGAAGTTGTTGAAAATTATGCAATCCATATCAGTAGATAGGTTTAAAGGGTCTTGAATCCTACCTTTGTTGACGAAAATCCAAGAAATCAAACCGATTTGATGCTAAAATTCACTGTCGAAGCTTCCGAAGTTGCGTCGTCCTCCTCATCCTTTGCTTCGGCTTTGCTCCCATTTTTTGGGTTCTACCAACGTCGCCGGCAGCAAGCGGAGGCTTAGCGGTGGTCGGCGCTGATGATGGTTGCTGGCGGCCCTCCCTTTTGTTCTCCGATCTCTCTTTTCATTTTATTTATTTTTTGTTTTGATAATAACGATAAAAAAAGAATATTATATACATATATATATCGCAATATATATATACACACATGCCTCAAGTGTTTCATCAAATTAATTTTGTTACCCGAAAAACAATTTACTCACTGAGCAAAAGAAAATATTCTTTTATCCGAAAAAATCCAGGGTTAAATAAAATAGGTTATCTAAAAACCCTTTTTAATTTAAATTAAATTATGAAATAAAAAGGTTCAGGTCATTACATATGACGTTTAGGTATACAATCCTAACAAACACATCATTATAGTAGCTGGTCATGACTAGGTATAATGGTCTGGATTCGGGTTTGGGAATTTGAATTTCATGCCCTATGTGTTAGTACACTTGGCGTTTTATCGCACAGGATCAATTGGTTGATTAATTCTGTAATGACAGTATAGATTAAACCATACCATGTATTACCATGTATTGCACGAACTTTTAATCCCAAAGTGATTGATTGACCATGCTCATTTAATGCGCAATACTTTGAGTCATCAGCGGATGAGATTTCACCATAAATATCAATATTACCGATGAGTTTGGTATTGTCATTATATGTTCGATGGTTAATAATCGACTAACAAAAATCATGTCCGAATAAGGTTAAAGAGTTCTCCCTCATGTGATTATCTTATAGGTTTGATTATGCCAAATGTCGTGAGCAGATCATTTGATCTGACATATTCAAAAGGTTAAGCAGTGCGGTTGGTAGGATAAGAGGATAAATAAACCAGATCTTGATTAGCATAATTTAGTTATCCGAAATCCATATCTTAGATGTGGGGAAACCTCGAGCAATTGATACTTAAAAGCTCGAGACATAATTCGAGATAGGGCCGGAAGTGCAGTCAAGGCCTTTAGTGCAATAAGCCTTGATTCATGCAAGAAAGGATTTAACTCGGGAATGTAGTTAGGGATATCTGAATTTTCTTTATTGTTAGTCTGATTCCTATACTTCCTCGTGATCCCTTACATAGCTTGATATACGCACGGTAATATTTCTCATTGGTTTCAGGATGATTTATTTTAATTAGATTATCGGTTTCACCAACGAGGACAATCAGGAATTAAAATAAAATTATCGGAGGGTATTTTTTGGGAATTAGCATACCTAGGGTTGATTCCTAGGTGGCTAGCCATAATAGAGGGAATTTGAATTTTATTTTGGTAAAAAATCTTAACTTCATTTTTGGAAAGAGGAAGGTAAGGAAAATGAATCAAATTAAAAGAAAAGGTAAGGAGAATTCTTAGGAATTCTTCTCTTTCTCTCTTTTCCTCCATGTTGTCGCTAGCCCTATGTAATGTCCCTGACTAATTTATTATATTTAAATTAAAAGGGATATTTTGTAATTTTTGATAAAAAGAGAACTAGACAAGATATTCTTATACCTAGTTGGGTGTTTTAAAAGTTAGTATAAAATCTTGTTTTTTTTGAGAATATAAATTTCAAAATTGTTTTAACAATATGTGTATGTTTTTATCAATTATTTATATAAAAAATGATTAAAAAAACCACCAAACGCGCCCTAAGGCGCACGAACAGAAGCAGCCGAAGCTGCCATCTCCTTTGAGAGATTTCGAAAGGAAAAGAAAAGAGGCAGAAGTGGTGATTTGCAGGGAGAAAAGAGAGAGAGAGAGAGAGAGAGAGAGAGAGAGAGAGAGAGAGAGGCGTGCCACTCCGGCGTTACCTCCGACATCACCATCGATCAGGAGAGGGAGGGAGAGAGACGCAAAGTGGTGAAAGGGGAAAAACCCTAGAGAGGTCGAATGGGAGAGGGAAGAGGAAGGAAGATGCGACACCCTTAGCGCTGACACCACTTTACAATGCCACCAACGCGCCACCTCCGGCGTGGCTCTAGCTACCGACGACGGAGAGGAGAGAACAAGGAGGAGAATGCCTGAAGCACCAAGGTTGCACACAGTCGAACCCAGTTCCACCTTGATAGTCCGATTCCGATTTGATTTCTTGCTTTTCTTTGGATTGAGGTAGGATCTAAGACTCTCTCTATCAATTTCACGTTTATAAGTTGATTTTTTTTTTTATCAAAGTTTATGAATTTTAATTGGAAAATAATGAGAAATTTCTGAGGGATTGTTGATATATGAGTATTGATCGTTCATGTTAGAAATCGAACTTTCAAATCAATGTTTGGAATTAAAATGATCTAAATTAAAAAATTTGTGAAATTGATTAATAGATCAAATTCTAGGGACTTAAGCTAGGAATTGAGAAATTGGCATCTGAGTAAAATCTATAAATTCGAATTGAAATTGTTGAAATTGTTCATTCTTCGGGTCAGAAGGTTAATGTAACGCCCCGACCCGCGTTAATAAAAATCTAACCTAAAAACCCAAGCCGAAAGCCTACATAAAACGAAACCAAAAATCTACAGGTTAAAAGTTAAGAAAACTGCATTTACGTTTTAAAAGGTTTGAACCCAAACAAACTCTAACAAAGGAAACCATTTTATATTGAAAATAATATAAGTAATATAATTGAAAAAGGTCTTAAAGGCTTGCAAACAACCTCCCAAAATTTTGTTTTAAGAAAAGCGCAAAGAAACAACTCAAACATCCAAAATCCTCACCGGGCACTAAACCAACCAAACGGAACCTAAAACTATCCTCCGGATATAATAATCTCACAACAAGCAATAAATGGATGCGTTGAAACGTAAAGATATATAAACAAAGTTCTATGATTTATACAAACGATTACTAAACATAAACCAAAGCTAAGGGTTAAAAACTAAAGACCCTGCAAAACAACTTGTTAGTCCAAGATACAAGAAGCTAGGCATAAACAGGTTGCCAAAACTAAGCCTAACAGGGTGCAAAACATGACTACAAAAGATCATATCTTCAAGCTCCTCCGCTAATCCGTTACGTCTTTTCCGCGATCACCTGCGTTGTCAGAGACAACGTGAGCCCACTGGCTCGTAGGAAACAAACTAATATGGAACTAAACATGCTTTATGAGGATGACATGCGTTCATACAAATAAGTTTGTGCTAGAGACGAAAAAGATTTAACGCATATCATAAGTTTAAGGAAACAGTTAATACATAAGTACTAAACATGAATAAAATACGTGAAACACTATGGTTTCTTCTCCTTCCATCCTATTACATACACAACACGAATATCAGTACATGCCCCTTCAACAAACAAGTACAGGAACAAGCACCGAAACCGTTCTGATATATGCATAAAACGGAAGAGGAAGAAAG
>JAULLG010073826.1:0-13647 GCA_035668355.1 Sarracenia leucophylla
TTTGTTCTCTTTGGGTAAGTTGTGGGGTTTCTTTGGGTTGTAAGGCCTGGGGTATGCCCCTTGTAAATTTGTAATTTGTAATTTTTCTTTTATACACTTAATTACCCAAAAAAACCCTCGCTTCTCCACAGTGCCATAGCTGTGGCCCTAACTCGCCCAAAAGCAAAATTCGCATCTAAAAAATATCCCACGAGACACGTATCCCAAGGACTCTCATTAACCATAATATCTTCAATGTCGACAATACCTGGGGCCGTGGGTTCAACATAATCAAGGGTAGATGCAGACGAAGTCCTGTAATTAAGCCTCAACCCCAAACCTTTCAACATAGGCTTACCATGAGCTGCCACCACAGTAGCCCAAGATGCAGGTGCAGTTGCTCCTACTGATTGGGTACTTCTATCGAACACCTGGCGTTCATTGCCCTTACCTTCTAAAACAACTGCCTTCGGGCCATCCCCTGCACTACCTAGAGCCACATCGCCGACCCACTGTGATGCAGGTCTGTGCGGAAAATCGCTCACCCCAACCTGGAGCTTCCCAACTCTGCTCACGTTCCCAGGAGGCATACCAAAAACTCCGGGGATCTCACGAGATGCAACCAACTTCACACCCGGTTCACGCAATCCATAGGGCACTTTGCCCCTCACATTCTCTGATACGTAAGCAAAATCCGGATGGGGCAAATCATCAAACACCTGGTAGGCACGGCAAGGCTTACCGCCCGTGAGTTCTGTTTGCAGGTCCTTGGTTGCCGAAGCAGGGGCTTCTTTCACAACATCATCCACACAACATTCCTCAGAAATAGACGAATCAAATAGAGTATTTACCTCATTTGCTTTATGTCGACCAGTAGCATCCTCGACCTTAGCGGATAGTCCCGAACAAAATCCATCGAGCGCTGGGTGGGCACAATCCACACTCGACCCGCTCGTTACCAGATGTGCAACAACGACGGATGTTCTTCATCTATTTCAGCACCAGACTCTTTGAATCCATACGGTTTCTCCAGGCTCACCGAATCCACACCTTTGTGACCAACGCGACTGTCGGGAACGGGACCCCCTTACCCAGGGGAGGATCAACCGAAGCCTCAGCATTTTCTTCATCTCCCAAGACCGGGAAAAGGGAGGGTTCTACCAGATCCGAGCTAACCTTAGTCTCTACCGACGGGGGGAGCTCCGGTACCACGCCAGCCACTCGACCACAGCCGCCATGTTTTCATTGTTAAGAGGGCTTCGCCCCTGCTTTGCTTTAACCAGAGCATCCAGAGCCAATTTTTCAAACGCCTCTTTAGTCGCCTCGTCATATAGATCTGTCTCCTCTCCCTCTTCGCCCACTTCCTCCTCAGAGCTTTCGCAAACTTCTGCAGGAATCGAAGACGACAACTCCTCAAGGACTGGAGACGATGGAGTTGCTTCCTTTATCTTCGAGTCCAACACGGTAATTGGACGTTCCTCTTCATCGGACTCTAGGAGAGAGAGAGCCGAGAAGCGGTTACCGTGAGAGTCCGCTCCGCCCCTAATCAGAGAGCTATTCTTAAGATCTCGAGACCTTCTTTGGGTACTGTTCTTCAACGCCCTCAAGCTTGAGGACGCGCCCCAAGGGCGGTCCCCCATGGTCGACCCCTGATGAACCACCAAGTCGCACAATCGCCTAGAGAGAGAAGCTCTCACGCGAACAATTTTTAATTATTATTATTATTATTACCTCCGGTTTTTTGGCCAAACCAGGGGCGGTTTATATGAGAACCCGCTGATCTGATTGGATCCTTACAGCTGTACTTCTGCTATTGACTATTTCGGAGGCTAAGTGGGCCCGCCCAGCTGCAATTTGGGGGTGGGCATATTGTTTTTTAGGTGGGAGTTTTTACCGCCATTTTGCATATGGGTCCAGCTGGAATACCTCTGAGGACAAAGTTGGGTTAGGATGGATCTTAGGGATCCGTTTGAGAGTGGGTGATCCGTTTTGTAATTCGTTTGGGGCCACTTTGGTAGTGGCCTTTTTTGGCTATCTTTTGGAGTATTGATTTGGAATAGCTTTGTTTAAGTTGAACCAGCGTGTGTTGGGATGTGGGCTACTTTGGGATGGAATGGTTTGGTGGATTACTGAGCTATTTTTGGTGTTCATCATCTGGGGCGCTCCTTTGATGGATTTTCCTCTTCGATAGAGCTTCTTGAGTTTAGGGTTGATTTCTCCCTAGCTAGGCTAAGTTTTGGTTTCAGGGTCTGCTTCCCCTAGTAGAGGTGTGCTTATCCTTATCTTTTTTCCCCCCATTAGTTGGGGGGTGTGACTATCACTGTGGGGTTGAGCCCACTTTAGAACGGGTATTTAGGAGCTATCTCGAGGAGGTGGGCTCTGCTTCCCTTAGTAGAGGCATTTTGTTTTCGTCTTGGAACGGGTGTATGCTTTTCTGGTCCTTTACTTTGTTCTGGTTTGGGGTTTCTCCCTAGATGGGGCGGTTCTATCATAGAATCTTTCTCGAGGTGGTGCCTCTTGACGCTTTGCTTTCGAGGAGTTTGCTTAGGTTTTGGTTTCTGCCTCCCCTAGTAGAGAGGGCAGTTCCTGAACCGGAGGGTTTTTTGAGATTGTGGATTTCTTGGTATATTTTGATTTCGTCTTCTGGAGCGCTCTTGGATGGTTCTGTTGATAGAGCTTCTCGAGTTTGGGGTTGAGTTCTCCCTGGCTAGGTGGATTTTGGTTTCAGGTTTTTGCGTCCCTTAGTAGAGGTGTGCTTTATCCTTATCTTCTTCCCTCCAGTGTCTAGGGGTGTGACTATAACTGTGAGGTTGAGTGCACTTTGGAACGGGTATACAGGATCTTTC
The DNA here is from genome assembly GCA_035668355.1 of Sarracenia leucophylla. Lineage (NCBI taxonomy): Eukaryota > Viridiplantae > Streptophyta > Magnoliopsida > Ericales > Sarraceniaceae > Sarracenia > Sarracenia leucophylla. Next base: position 2,826 of record JAULLG010073826.1, read on the forward strand.
TCGAGGAGGTGGACTCTTCTTCCCCTAGTAGAGGCGTGCTCAGTTTCGCTTTGGAATGGGTGTACGCTTTGATCTGGACCTCTATTTGCTCTGATTTGGGGTTTCTTCCTGGCTGGGGCAGTTCTATCATAGGATCTATCTCGAGGAGTTGCCTCCTTATTTGACTTATTTTATGAGCAGGGCTTGGAAAGTTGGTTTTCTTGTCTGCATGTTTTCTCCTTGGTTTAATCTTTAGCTTCGGGTTGAGTACGATTGTAATCTTGTAATTATTTTCTTTCACTTTGGGTAATTTTGAGTGGGTTTCTTTTGGGTTGTAAGGCCTGGGGAATGCCCCTTGTAAATTTGTAAATTTTCTTTTTCTTTTTATACAAACTTAATTACCCAAAAAAAAAACAAATAACTAACAAACTAAGTTCAAACATATATTATGAATTAGTACATAAAGGAGGAAGACATCATCAAATTTTTATACGCATCTGACCTTACCAACAATTTTCACATCACACTTTCCATCATGATACTTGTCCTTCAAAAATCGGATTACTTCAAATGCCTTGGTCCTTTCCTGGAGATTGGAGTTTACACCATTGAATTGAAAAATATTCTCTTTAGTGTCCAGGATAAACACATCATCATGATTCGGGGAACAACGAGAAAAAAGGAACCTAGATAACAAGATCACAAAATTGCCTGATCATATTCATAATCAGAAGTGTTGCATTACGAGATCATAAAGTTTGTGTTTGGAGTCTCTTATACTTGCTTCAATCTAACAATTCCTTTCCTTTTACAAACATATAACTGTATTTCAAACTCTTCCTTCCCAACTTTCTTAAATTCAGATGCAACACCACCTTCTTAAGTTATTAGGTTTAATCTTCCAATGTAAAAATACTTTGGAGATTATGTCCAGTCCTTATTGTTTGATGTAACTAAAAACAAAATATAACATAGTAATGACATTAAAAATATATATTTTAAAAAGCTATATGCGCTTCAATCCTACAAAATATTAATATATACATATTCTATTTTTTTACGTGAAAGAAATATAAATATTAATAGAAAAAACATAATAGTTAATGAGAGTTAAGCATGGATGTGGACAATGATCAGAAATGAACACGAGTATTTTTGTAGCATAAAAACATATATACTTTTCAAAACATATTCATAATGTCCTTACTACGCTACATTCCATATTTAGTTCCTCCAAATAATAAGAACTAGGTATATAAAATCCAAAGTATTTTGAAATTGGAAGATTAAACCTAATAACGTTGAAGAAACACAAGTGTTTCCTATAGTGTGATGGTGATCAAATAAACAAAGAACCAACAAACTAAGTTCAAACACATGTTGTGAAGTAGTACATAGAGGAGGAAGACAATCAAATTTTTATATGCATGTGACCTTACCACCAATTGTTGCATCACACTTTCCATTGTGATACTTGTCATTCAAAAATCGGATTACTTCCAATGTCTTGGTCCTTTTCTGGATATTGGAGTATGCACAATTGAATTGAAAAATCTTCTCTTCAATGTCCAGGATAAACAAATCATCAGGATTCGGCGAAAAACAAGAAAAATGAACCTGGATAACAAGATCACAAAATTGCCTGATCACATTCATAATCAGAAATGTTGATCAGAATGTTTGTGTTCGGAGTCTCTTATACCTGCTTCAATCTGACATCTTGTTTTCTTTTATAGACATATCACTGTGTTTCAAACTCTTCCTCCCCAACCTTCTTAAATTCAGACCTAACACTATGTTCTTAAGTTATTAGTGTTAATCTTGTAATTTAAAAATACTTTGGAGTTTATGTCTAGATCTTATTATTTTTTTTGGGTAATTAAGTGTGTATAAAAAAGGAAAAAAAAAACTTACAAATTTACAAGGAGCATTCCCCAGGCCTTACAACCCAAAGAAAACCCACACAACTTACCCAGGAAAGAAAAAAGAAAACCCAAAGATACCACTTACAAACTTAACCCAAAAGCTAAAGCTCCAGAAGCCCTAACAACACACTTACCAAAACCCTCAATAAAGCCAAAACAGCGGCTTACCCAAATTCATATGAAAAAAAAACCAAGTAATCACCATGTTGTCAAGATCCCGGCTTACCCACACCATCAATTGCTTGAGAAAGCAATGAGGCTTCGGAAGTTGGGCTCAGCGGTAGGGACGAACTACACGCCAACTCAGCAATGCGGGCTGAGCGGCTAGGCTGAGCGGCTGGCTGAACAATGACTGGATCCTATGTACTAGACATGTTAATCCCCTGTCTAAAAACGCGAACATCTCTGGGAGCATCTAGCTGAACATTAGTTTTCATGGCGTTGATTGAAAATTCATCTTTGAAAATACCAGCCGATTGCTCGCTTCGTCTACTAGTTCATGTTAATCCCCCAGATTTGCCGACTACTCCATCTTCTCCGACAACTTCCTCAGAATCAGATGGTAACCCCGCGACTGACAGCTTAGTCGGACCCTTTGATATCCAATTTGTAATTTTTTCAGCACTAAAACCTCTGTTATACGCTAACCAGTCAATAATCTCACCTATATCCTCTTTGCTCACAGGGCTACGGCCCTCTTTTGCTTTGCTTAGAATCTCCAAAGCCCTTTTTTCATGGATTTTATTATCCTCTTCTGTGTAAACCTCTATGGAGACCTTCGATTTGTCTTCCGTTTGAGAAAGCGGAGTAGCCGTCGCTTGGATCAACTTCCCTTCTTTGAGGATCTTCTCTGGGGATTTCCGCTCCGATGACCACGACGCTCCACAGGGAGCCCTCGTCCGTTCATCTTTTGAAGTACGCGCGACATTCCGAGCCCTAAAGCGCTCTGTAGAAGCTTGCTGAACCTCCCTCTCATGATCCGAATCCAGATTAGCAAGAATGTCAAATTGATTTTTCATCAGTGTAAAAATCAAAGAAAACGCCCTAAGGCGTCCCCTTGGTCCCGCTCAGTCGCACACACTTTCTCACCCTTAGTCGCACACACTTTCTCACGTACCCCTCTTTACTATTTATAGAAACATTTTCAGAACAATTGTGACCAAAAAGTTTACATGATTGATAAACCATTGAGATACCTTGGAATTCCACTCGCACTTCCACGTACTCACCTCCGCAGCAAATTTGAACACTTTCCTTTAAGGACTTAGTGGCATCAATCTCAACACAAACCCGTGCATAGGAAATTCTACTTTTATCTTTTGTAGCTTTGTCAACATAAAAAGGCACACCCAAGGCACTTGTGATCTTGCTTAGACAGTGGGAGTTCCAGAATTCAAGTGGAAGGTCATGGATTTTAACCCATACCGGAATCTTCTTATGGGATTTTTTTTTTTTTTGGATAATTAAGATTGTATAAAAGAAAAGAAAAATTTACAAATTTACAAGGGGCATACCCCAGGCTTTACAACCCAAAGGAAACCCCACTAAACCCAAAAGGACATTAAAAAACAAGATTACAACCGAAACAAACATTTACCAGATTACCGACCTCAAAACCATAGCAACTTGCTTATACAATTTTTTTTTTTGGGGAATTAAGTGTGTATAAAAAGAAAAAAAGAAAACTTACAAATTTACAAGGGGTATTCCCCAGGCCTTACAACCCAAAAGAAACCCCACAACTTACCCAAAGAGAGCAAAAGAAACCCAAAAGATACCAAACTTACGAACTTAACCCAAAAGCAAAAGCTTCAAAAGCATAAACAAAGACTAATCAACCTCTCCGGATGTTACCCAGCTTACCGGCCCCTTCTACAGCTTGGGAGCGTAGCGAGGCCTGGATAGCTGGGCTAGTAGGAGGGACCGAGCAACAATATCCATCCACGGGGCCACAGTCAGAGGCAGATCGGCGGGGGTGGTCTATGCCTGAGCCACAGTACGGACCAACCGAACGGCGTAGAGGACTAGGAGGCTGAGGAGCACAAAAGCCTCTAGGCTGCACAACGGACTGAGCGTCCATCTTCTTCTGTCCCTTCTCTTGATTCTTCCTTCTCTTGCTCACTTTTACCCATTCTGTCGAAATAGACGAATCTGATGAGCTATCAGAAACTTTATCTTCGCTTATCTTCGCGGTCCCTAGCTGCTAGGATAGCTTCAGGATCCCTTTCAAACCATTCTCTTTACAAGTTGACATAACATGACCAAAATACTTACACAAATCACACTTAGAAGGCAACCCTTGATACTCAATGGGCACTTCAATAACTTCACCAGCACACCTCACAGAAACTGACTGAATTAACGGCTTGGTTGCATCGATTTCAATGCAGATCCTCACAAAAGAAATCCGCTGTAACGTATCTGTGGCCTTATCCATGAAAAGCGGAGACCCAACAGCACTTGCAATTCTGCTGAGACACGAGGTATTCCAAAATTCCAAAGGCAACTCAAAAAACTTAACCCAAACCGGAATTTTTGTCATTGTTTCCTTAGTTAATCTCAGGCATCTTTTCCATTTTCGCAAGATTAAGAGTTTTCCAGAGAAATAACGCGGCCCTTTCTCTAGGATATTTTCCATATGTTGCCGACTTTTAAACTTGAAAAAGAAAAAACCACTTTCATTACCTTTAACCTCCAAGAGCCCCTCGTTCCTCCACAAAGTCATAGCCGTAGCCCTCACTAAGCCATAAGCTAAGTTCACATCCAGGAAATACCCTACCAAACAATTACCCCATGTTTGTTCATCAATCAAATCTTCCTCTATATCTATAATAGCCGGGACTTTGGGAGCACAATATTCCAGTTTAGAGCTGGAAAGGATTCGTTGGTTAAGCCTAGACAGTTCCACATTTTGCTTAGAGGTTCTATCATTTCCCACCACATTTGCCCAGGAACTGTACCTCTTTTTATGAATCTCAGGAAGCTTCTGAGTTGCCCCACAATTAACATCCAAAGCCCTTTCATCACTATCCTTCATCGCCCCTGTATTGTTCACGGAAACCGGTTGAAACATTTCGCCGAGCATATGGTGAGCAAAGCTCGGTACCCTTGACAATACTTGCTCCTGAATTGCTTTAGCTTTTTTTGCCTCAGGAGTTCGATGTGGCATTTCGTCAAGCACACAATGTGCAGGTTCGGAAGACTTCTTACTCACACATGACTGTGCAGGGGTAGAAGCGCACAGAGGAGAAACTCCTCCATCCTCACTTGATTCATCCTCATAATCACTCTCCCCTTCTTCAGATTCTATTTCGTCCTCCTCTGACCCTTCATCGGCTACAATTTTCTTTACATCCCTTGGTGTCACAACCCCTGCATCATCCTCAGGCTTTTCACCGAGCACCGAAGAAGACCTTGTCCCAGAATCAGAGATCATGTCTACTGTGCGAGAATTTTCAAACAGACTCTGCTAAGACATTTCCTCGAACACCTTGCGTGCAGCGTCGCCACCATCAGTTCGCGCTACCTTTGGAAGCTGCAACCTTGGAGGCCCATCTTCTTCCTCAATGCCAACCTCCATATTCCTCACACAACTAGAAGAAGTAACTATTGGTGATACGGAATGAATGTCCGAAAATACCTGTATTTGGAGAGGCGACAAAGTAGCCTCTGCTTCAGCTACGGCTTCGACAGAGCCAACAACGGGGAGCGGCAAAGAGGGAAAACCCAAATTTGCAATGTCGCCAACTACGTATTTTCCCAAATTTCCGTCTTCGTCTGATCTATCCACTTCCCTGTGAGTGCGCTGAGTAACGACAACCCCGGTTACCGATTCCTCAACTTTGGTTTCAGTTGATTCTTGTAGTTTCTCTTCCTTAATGTTCAGATCGTCTGATTCGTCTCCAATCGTCTTAGGGGGGTCTGTCGGGGAAGCTCCATCTACTAACTTAGCCAGAACAGAGGCTTCCGACTCAACCTCCAGCGAAAAAGCCCTAAGCGTCGCCGGACTTAGATCTTTAAGTCTCAGGATGCGCGCTTCTAACTGTGCCATTTTACTCGGACTGAAAGGGTCTGGGTGTTTTTTAACTGCGTTTAGGTCTTTGGTGAGAAGTTCGAATTCTGAACGTACCCAACACTCATTTTCCATATCCAAAGCTTTCTCCTTGATCCACTCCTTAAGATTGAGTCTAGCTTGCAGAGCCTCATCAATAACTCCAGAAATACGACAATTTCCCACGATGGGAATAACCCTCGGAACCTCCTCAGATGGAAGGGATTGCAGAACGCTAAATCTATTTGGGCTGAACATGGCACCCCAGGGGCGACCCCAGAGGATTCCCAAATCACACGTACTTTCGCACCTTACATCGCACGCACTATTTGATTAAGCCTCCGCATTATTTGGTTTTTTTTGGGGGAATTAAATGTAACATAAAAAGAAAAAAAAAAGATTTTTACAAAAATACAAGGGGCATACCCCAGGCCTTACAACCCAAGACTACACCCACTACCAACAAACAACAATACCACACAAAACCACAGGATACAAAGGCCACACATGATATGCTTGAGAATGTCAGTGGCATAAACAAAACTGATCAAATAGAAAGGCAGCAAATCATCCCGTCGCGCTCGTGCCCAGCTTCCTCCTGCCCTCTATAGGGTCTGGGGGGGCTGGGCAAGGAGGCCTAAAAGACCATCCATCCAGATCCGCGGTCCCAGAGGCACCAGGCTGGATCTGGCTTGCGCTGCATTTTTGAACGCATGGCCGATGCTGACGAGGCCTGAACTGGGCTAGACGATGAGCACCGGCAGACTTCACTTCATCTAATCGATGCTTTTCCGGGAACTTCCCTTTGATTGATCTCCTCCTATTCCTCACCCTAACCCATTCAGACGACGCCAAAGAATCTCTATCGCTATCAACCATATCCCCTTCACGGATGCCTTCCCCAGCGCATTCTACCTGATCTTTCCCTATCTTCTCCTCTTTACAGCTAACATGGCTAAAAGACTTGCAATGCCCACACATAGGAGGCAGGCCTTGGTACTCCACCTTGACCTCAATTTCTTCTCCTTCACATCTAACCAATACAGAATGAATCAATGGCTTGGAAGCGTCAATTTCGATACATATATGGGCAAAAGATATGCGCAGCATACCTCCGTGGCCCTATCAAGAAACAATGGGACCCCGATGGCACTAGCAATTTTACTTAGACATTTATCATTCCAAAACTCCAGGGGTAGATCAAGAAATTTCACCCAAATAGGAACTTTTGGGATGGCCTTTTTTGAAAGCCGGAGCCTTTTTTTCCCATTTCCTAAGAATTAAGAGCTTCCTATAAAAAAAACCAAGGCCCTTTTTCCAAAACATTTTCCATATCCTGCAAGCTCCGAAACTTGAAGAAATAAAATCCACTATCGTTGCCATGAACCTCAATAAGCCCCTCACCCTTCCATAGAGACATAGCCGTTGCTCGTACGCGACCAAAAGCAAAATCCTCGTTCAAAAAATAACCAACGAGGCAAGTATCCCATGGATGATCGACTACCAACTTGTCCTCAATTTCTATAACACCTGGGATTTCTGGAGCTACATATTCCAATTTAAGCCCAGACCCACTCCTCTGATTAAGCCTCAGGGCTCCTGGAAAAGGCATAGGCATGCCCTTGGACACCACAACACTTGCCCAGGAGAGCGGCATCTGATTTAAACCATCTTGGATTTTAGCTTCAGGAGCACTGGCCGGCTTCGTGATTGGTTTAGGCACTAAGCTAGAAAACTTCCTGGACCCTACCTCAACATTCGGAATCAGCCCATCACAATCCAGATGCTCGCTGGCAATCCCTACTGCATGATCCAGTAGCGCGGGCTCAGGCGAACATGGCTAAGACATTTCGTCGAGCACTTGGCGTGCTCTGGAAATGCCTTCGCTCTTTGCTTCTGTTTGCTTGACCTTATGCCCCACGTCAAAACCCAGAGGGTCTGCACCAACACAACAACTATAATATGGATCCAGAGGGGAATCATTGCAAAGTACCTTGATTTCTTTTCCACGGATAGTAGCGACACCACGCTCAGAAAAGCCTCCTTCCCCTGTTTTCCCGACTGCATCCGAACCACCCTTTCCAATCGATTCAACAGAAGCTTCAACGTTATCAACATCGCCAAGATCTATAGATCCTTCCTCTTCCTTAGTCATCTTTGCTGGAGTCAGAGACGGAAAAGTGATAGCCTTACTCTCAAGATCTTCATCCTCGCCTTTGAGACCAACATGACCGTCTGATACTGGCCCCTCTTCGCCCAGGAGATCCGGCGGGGGGGAGCTCCGGTAACACACCAACCACTCGACCATAGCCGCCATACCTTCCTTGCTAAGAGGGCTTCGCCCCTGCTTTGATTTATCCAGCGCATCCAAAGCCAATTTTTCGAAAGCATCTTCAGTCGCCTCATCGTAAACGTCTGTATCATCATCCCCTTCGCTCGTTTCCTCCACAGAGCATGTGCTTGTCTCTGCAGGAATCGGAGGCGATACCTTCTCAAGGACCGGAGATGATGAGCTTACATCCCTTATCTTCGGATCCAGCGATAATAACGGATCTTCGTCAGACCCCAGGGCAGAGAGGGCTAAGAATCGGTTCTCCCCACCACTCCCAGTCAACGAGATTTCATTTAGCTCAGTAGTCTTCCTTTGGTTACTGTTCTTCAACGCCCTAAGGCTTGAGGATGCGCCCCAGGGGCGGTCCCCCATGGTTGTCCCCAGCGGGATCTCCTAATCGCTCCTACCTTTGTGAAGCTGCTGAAGTTAATTGATCATGAGGAGGAAAATCCCTATTCTTAGCCGGACTTAGACCTTTAAGACTTCGAATACGCGCTTCCGGTTCATATTTGAGTAGTAAAACCAGTTTTTGTTCACCATAAGTAGTGAACATACTTTCTTCTTGTTGTAGAACTTTTCGGGCTAAGTTATTCAGCTCTTCTTTAAACCTCCTAGCTCGAGCTCTCGTCACCGGGCCAATTGGGACCTGAACCGGACCATGAGTCTTGCTAGCCTTGATGTCCTCATCATTCCTATGTGATGTGAGGGTATTATTTATTTTGGTGAGTATATATGAGACATTGCTTAATTGGAAATTAAATATATACTTAATATATATTTTTAGTGTAATTGATTTATACTAAAAATATAGCAAAATAAATTAATAATACTCACTTAATATGGTCGACCCTAGGTGGGTGTGGGTGAGATTATTCTATGCTTAATTTAAGGGAATTGATATGTATAGTTTCCTATAATTTAGCATGGGGATATATATTTTCATAATTTTTAGAGAAGGGGATCTAATCTAAGATAATTCTCTAACCCTAACTCTCCTAAGCCGCTGCCCCTAAGCTTCTCTCTCTCCTTTTTTTTCTTGGTTTTTTGGAGGATAGCTAGAGAAGAAGATAGTGTGTTGAAGCCTAAGGAGTCGGCTCGGATCGGTGCCCATACGCTGGAGTCGATACGTGCGAGGGTCATACGTGAGAAGTTTTAATTTCGTAGTCGTCTCTTCAACGAATACGTGGATAGCAAGAGATTTTACTACAAGTCTCTAGTGGTATATTTGTGTTCATTAGATTAGTACTTGTTTGATTTCATGAAAAACAGGCAACCAAAATTTTTTTAACGCGATACAGTTCTGCTCATACAGCCATAACTTGTGACTGAATAAAGAAGGGCATTTATGTGATATCCTAGTATCCCACATTAGAAAGGGAGAGAGAGTTCCAAGGCTATAAAGGAAAAACCATGGACCATTACATTCATCGAGGCCTTTTTTCGAGTGGTAGAGACCCTAACAGAACTCCGTGGTTTGCGTGCTTGAGCGGGAATAACACAAGGATGAGTGACCCTTTGGGAAGAACAAAACTGTGAAGGCTTTACCCAAAATGGACAATGTCATTGCCATGTGAAGGGTCGGGGTGTTACAGATGGCATCAAAGCCGACTCTCCACACCTCTAAGTGTGGGTCCCTGGCATCTCGCATGTCATGTGGACCGGTCCAAATTTGGACTGGCAGACTACCGGAGCTGGCAGGCTACTGCACGGGGACGTGCATCCCTTAGGGGGGTGGATTGTGATTGTTGGAATCACCGTAGTGGAAGTTTAAAAATCGATTTAGATGTCCGTTTTTTTGTGAATCCAAACAAGTTCTAAGTACGAGATGGAAATATACCGAATGAAGCTACATAGAATAGCTTCTCAAAAATCCACGAGCCGTTGGTGAGACCACCGCGAGGTCTTCTCACGTACTCCCCGGCACGTATCGTCTCAAGCGAGTGGCCGCCGATCCGAAGCGATTCTTTGTTGGCTTCAACACACGTTCCTTGCTTCAAAAATTGATGAATAATCTTCAACACAAGGAGGGCATCGGCGGCTTAGGGTTTTTGGGAGAGAGAATTGATGGAAAAAATTGCCCTAATTCTCTTTTAGTTGTGTATATATATGCCATGCCAAAAATAAGGAAACAAGATATATCTTCTTCCTTAAATCAAGCAAAATATATGCACCCACACACCGTCCTAGGGCCGACCTTTTAAGTGGAGAATATATTATTTATTTTATTGTATATTTTTAGCACAATAAATATACTAAAATGTACAAGTATATATGCAATTGCCAAAAAAGGCAATTTCCCATATACACCTACCAAAAATAAATAATACCCTTCCCCTCTTAATAGCCGGCCACACTTAAGGTTCTCCCCGAAATATCCTTTGCTAATATTGACCCTATCCATTTAATTTAATACCTCGAACGTCCCGGCGATTAAATCCAACGATCGAACTAAATTAAATATAACTGAAGCCAACTAATAAACTCGTGCATATAAAAGGGCTACGGGAGGGATCCCGTGAAATTATAGGACTCGGG
>JAULLG010074917.1:0-13633 GCA_035668355.1 Sarracenia leucophylla
ATCTAAACATAGAAAAACTTGAATCTAACCTTACATATAACATAAAAAGTTCGATAGTAGGTTATTTCCTACCTCAAATCCGTAGATGAAGCAAGAAAATCATTCCGGAAGGTCGCGGACGGCGGATCGACAGCAACCGACGGCAACCGGTGGCGGCAAGGGTGCGCCACCTCCCTCCTCTTCCTTCTTCCTCCCTTCCGTCTCCTCTTCTTCCTTCTCTTTTCTTCTCCTTTTCTCCCTTTTCTTCTCTTCATAAAAGCCTTAAGAGGCTACTTCCCCTTAACGCCTCAGAGGAGCACCGAATATGTATAAAGAGAACAAACCAATATTGCTTCCCTATTGCCCTTGTGGCACAATTGTAACCAAGTATTTAATGTTTTCTTTTCTTTCTTTTTTTTTAAGAGACATGTAAAATATCTATATATATGGAATGTGGATAACTTGAATGAAAAGAAAGGACTTGGCGGATATTATAGCATGTGTGACATATATTATCCAGTGTGGGATGTTGTAGCATGTGTGGCATATACTATCCTTTGTGGGATATTGGAGCGTGTGTGGCATATTACTAGCCTGCGTGGCATATCCTACCCTGTATGGGATATTGGAGCCTGTGTGGCACATACTACCCTGTGTGGGATATTGTAGCCTATGTGGCATATACTATTCTGTGTGGGATATTGTAGCCTATGTGGCATATTACTACCCTGTGTGAGATGTAGTAGCCTGTGTGGCATATTAGTACTTTATGTGGGATGTTGTTGCTTGTGTGATACATGATTTATGAGTTTGGAATAGCAATGATTGAAAAGATCGAAAATGAGATAAAAGGGTTTGGAAAGAGATTTATAACATAATTATAGAATATGTAAAATTGTAAAAGACAAACAAATCGCAAACACAGGATTCTGAACATGAATGGAAATAAGACTCTTATAATGTGAAATGGTATGTGCAGGTTAGAATAATTTAAATGTGGGTCTTATATTGATGTTAAAAATAAATGATTAATAATGAATCGAAGTAATGAGATATGTTAGTCAACTGGAAGTATTTCTTGTTATATGAGGAGTTATATGTTGGAAAGAAGATAACATATGCATGTTTATTTATACAATGGATTATGGAGATGAATTTTTTTTTTGAAAAGAAAGAACTGGAAGAAAATAGAAACTGTTTTAAATTATATTGCTATGTACATACGTTTAAGCATTTGCATAATCCCTTCACATATTGGGATTTCGATTTAGATTGGTCTTTTATCCTACAGTTTGGGGCTCAACCCCGTGATTTAACCAAAATTTTTAGGTATTAAAGAAAGAACAACGGAGCTCAAGTATAGCCATGGCAAATCCAATGGACTCTCATTTTGTGATATGTTGGTGGTTGATTTAACCAAAATTTTCAGGTATTAAAGAAGGAACAACGGAGCTCAAGTATAGCCACGGCAAATCCAATGGACTCTCATTTTGTGATATGTTGGTGGTTTATGGTCTTTTATTTTCTATTTTTTTTTTGTCTTCCATTGGGATAAATGTAAGGCCATAAGGTCATTTATCATTTCTTTGTTTACATGTGAGGCACGAGGAAGCACAGGTATGTATAGTTTAAGATTCCAGCATATTTACATATTTATTGTTTAAGGTAGTTTGATGGATGCCGGAGATCGACTTTATAATTGCTTACGATGGTATTGTTGCGCCATGGATCGGTTTATTATTTCTTGGATTGTTGTCATTTTCTGTTTACAGGTGATATTTTTGGCATGACCTTAGTTCAAAAACAGGGAAAACTCTGCTGAACTTTTTCAAAAAGAGTTAGAATAGTTTTTAGCATTTTGGAGATTCTCCTTAGTATAATGTTTTATTTTCTTAAACAGACGTTTTAAAGAAATAATGATACGGCTTGAGTTTCTGTTTTTGGGTATCACCTGAGGTTTGTATTTTTATCCGGGGTTAGGATGTTACACCTTACCCTTACATGGCTCATGATTATTGTATTGCTTTGCATATTTTGTGAGTGTGTGAGTTGAGAAACCAAAAAGAGAAATCCACTACGAATGGGAACGCTACCTACTCGCCGCTTTCTCTAAGTGCATCCTGGAATACGTGAGAAGATTAGGTGGTCGTTTCAAACATTTTTTCTACGACGAGAAACATATTTTGACAAGTTTCTAGAGGTATAATATTTATTTTCAGCATATATTTTAATGTTCTTCATTAAACACGTATCGATGTTCTTGGCTTGTTCTTTCTATTGGAGCCGCGCAACGGATGTTTCGAAAAAGGGTTTCGACTACGTGACCATATAAAATGTCGTGTTGCGTTTTTCAAGAAAAACTAAAATCAAACTGATATTAAAACATTGTTACCTCATAGAAACTAGTTAGAAAAGCTTCTTAGAATATTAAACGTTGTTAGAAAAGCTTCTTGGAACCTCACAAAAATAGCATTAATTTTAGTGAGGGAGAGAGGGGGCATCGGTAATCAGAGAGAATGGGAGAGAGATTAGGTTTTGTAATGATGTTATCTCTCCTAATTGTTAAAAATATATAGATGTATATCTTCATACCAATTTAATTATGTATGTATATATTCTCATACCATTAAATAAATGTAGAATATACACATAACATAAATAAGAGCCACCCTCTCCCCATGCTAGGACCGACCATGCCTGGTGTCCATGTATGTGCCCAAATTCCAATTTTGCCCCTCAACATTTAATTTATTACCCTGACTGTCCCGTTGGCAAAACCCACAATTGAATTAAACTAAATAATTCTCGAAACCAAATAAATAATACCGTACGTATATTGGGCTACGTGAGGGATCATGAGGACATATAAGACTCGGGCTAACCATAAGAGAAAATAGGATATCCCTAACTCAACCCCCGAGTTAAATGTTTTCTCGCACAAATCAGGACTTATTACACTAAAGGCCCTGACTGAACTCCTATCCTTAACCCGAATTATGTCTCAAGTTACAAATTATCAATTGCATTGAATTCTCCCCACGTTTAAGATATGGATTCACAATAATTAAATTATGTTACTGACAACCCAGTTTAATTACCCTCTTATACTCGCAATCGCGGCACTTATGATTTTCATTATGTCGGATCATAAGATTAACTGACCGAGTTTGGCATAATCAAACCTATAAGCAAAGCACACAAGGAAGAACTCCTCAACCTAAGTCGAAAATGGTTTCCGTCAGCTGAATATCACCTTTTGAACAAATAACGATAGTGCCCAATCCACCGGTTATATTGATCTCAATATCAAAATCTCAGCCATTAGTGACTCAAAGCACTACGCATTATCTGAGCATGATTAATCAATCACGCCGAGATTAGGAGTTCGTGCAATACATTATCATACAGGATGTGGATAAATTCATATATTCAGTATAAAATTAATCATCCCCTCAATCTCGTTCAATACACTCCAAGGGTATTAACACATCATGCTTGAACATCGAATTCAGCAACCTGAATTTGATCCATTCGACCTAGCCAAGACCAAGTACTATAACGATGTCCTACATCGTACCAATGGATTGTCTGGGTCCGTTGCAATTGTAAGTCTACCTGTATATTCTGTCAGAACATTTTCCTCTATCTTCCACGCTTTATACACCTAATCAAATACTTGACAGAATATACAGACTATGCATTCATTCATCATAAACACAATAAATATGAAACCATAAATGCGATACCCACCTGAATGTTTCTCATTAATATAGTAGGGATCACTAATAAAAGTACATAAAAGTATGACTTTTATTATACAATCCTAATAATCTCCCACTTATACTCAATGTTATGTAGGAACGCATCTGATACCTAACCCTTCTACCTAAGTAAAAGGATCTACCGGGTCATCCGCAGACACAACCACAAAAACCATATCTCCACGATGTATAGTTTCTCGAATGAGACAACACTTTCTGTCAATGTGCTTTTCAGAAGAAAAAACATATCTTCAGGTGGACCTCCTAGAATATTTATCAGCCTAGAAATCATTGTTTGCATAGCCTAGGGGTGTAAGGCTATTAGCTTGGTACACCATCATATACTCTCTAGTCATTTTAGGACACTTGAGTATATTTTTGATCGTAGTTAAATGTTCTTCCCCTAGATTAGAGTGGTATCGGCTTACCATGCTAAGAACATAACATATATCCAGTCTGGTACAGAGCATGACATAAATCAAACTTCCCACTACCGAAGCATAAGGAATTTGGCTCATCCTCTCTATCTCCTGAGGTGTTCTAGGATACTGATATCTAGATAGAGAAATTTCATGGTTAATTGGAAAAAATCCATTCTTGGAATTTTTCATGCCAAATTGAGAAATTACGAAGTCAATAAATTGGGCTTGTGAGAAGCCCAACATCCTATGTGATTGATCTCACAAGAGCTTGATCCCAAGGATTTGGCCTGCTTCTCCTAAGTCGTTCATGTCAAATTGACTTGATAACCATAACTTCACCGAAGATAACAACCACACATCATTTTCAATTAAGAGAATGTCATCAACATATGTGACTAGAAACAGTACCTTGTTCCCATCGCACTTCCAATACACAAAATACCTGATAGGACACTGATCAAAGCTGAAGCTTTTAATCACCTGGTCAAATCGAGTGTTCCAAGACCTTAATGCTTGCATAAGTTCATAAATGGATCCATTGAGCTTGCACAACATGTGCTCCTAGACCTTGGCTATACACCAGTCTAGTTACATCATATAGATGCTCTCGTCAAGACTTCCATTAAGGAATGTCATCTGGATGTCCATCTGATAAATCTCGTAATCGAGATGTGTAGCAATGGATAAGAGAATCTGAATGGACATAATCATGGACACTGGAGAATATGTTCCTCATAATAGAACCCTCCTTTCTGAGTAAACCCCTTCGTAGCAAGCCTAGCCTTGAAGGTTTCCACCTTCCCGTCTACTCGTCTCTTTTCTAAAAAATCCATTTACACTTAATGGGTTTTATTCCATCTAATGGTTCTACAAATTCGTAGACTTGATTAGTGTAAATAGACTCTATCTCAGATTCCATAACTTTCTCCCATAAACTCGCATCCTTGCCTTGAGGTATTTTATTGCAATTCCCGAGTTCGGTAACATGTTTTTCTGGGATCTTGTCGTAAGAGTCTCCTAAGAATATGAACCTTTGAGGTTGGCCAACAACCATCCCACTACGACGAAGCCCCTTCTATGCACTCATGATAGGTATTTCATTCCGTTCATTAGGTATATTATCTGATTGTACCAAATTTTCATTCCAAACCTCTTCTAGAACAATTTGTGATCGGGGTTTGTGGTTTATTACATAATCCTCTTCCAAGAATCTTCCATTTCTGCTAACAAATATCTTCTGATTCTTAGGATTATAGAATAAACTAACCTTAGTTTCTTTGGGGTAACCTACAAAGAAACAGACTTCCATTTTCGGTTCCACTATTCTTGCATCTCCTACCATCACATGTGTTAGGCTTCCCCATATCTGAAAATGCTTAAAACTTGGCTTACGCCTAGTCCACAACTCCAAAGGGGTATCGGGAACTACCTTAGTAGGTACCGAATTTAGAATATATGCTGATGTTTTTAATGCAAAACCCC
Source organism: Sarracenia leucophylla (assembly GCA_035668355.1). Classification (NCBI taxonomy): domain Eukaryota; kingdom Viridiplantae; phylum Streptophyta; class Magnoliopsida; order Ericales; family Sarraceniaceae; genus Sarracenia; species Sarracenia leucophylla. The sequence goes on from JAULLG010074917.1 coordinate 5,645, forward strand.
AAAACGAAGGTGGTAACTCCAAATAACTCGTCATGTACCTTACCATCTTCTTAAGGGACCTATTCACTCCTTTCGCTACATCGTTTTGCTGTGGCATACATGGTGCAGACAACTAGGATGTTATCCTATGTTATGATAACTAGTCCATGAATTCCCTAAAGAGGTATTCACTACCATGATCAGATTGTAAGGTTTTGATACATTTACCTGGCTCCTTCCCTGCTTCAGCCTTAAAAAGATTAAATTTCCCAAAGGTTTCAGACTTGCAGTGACGCAGGTAAACGTATCCATACCTAGAGTAATGGTCAATAAAAAGTGATGAAACACTCAAACCAACCACTTGCCTGGATGTTCATTGGACCACATAAATCAAAATGACCCAATTCCAGCACTTCTTTGGCTCTAAGTCCCTTAGTCGTAAACAGTTTCTTGGTCATCTTACCCTCTAAAAAGGATTCATAGAATGAAAGTGCCTCCACTTCCAATGAATCTAAAGGTCCATCTTCTACCAGTCTTTGTATCTTTTTTATATTACCATGACCTATACGAAGATGCCAAAATAATATATGGTTCAATGAAGAATATTTCCTTTTTAGTGGTAAAACAGGTAAATTCTTCACCTCATTGTTATTATTAGTAGGAATAACAAAATGTAAAATGTAAAGTGCATTCTCCAATGTACCACGTCAGATAAATTGTATTCGAAACAAAATATTGCAATAATATTTATTAAAATAAATAGAATATGCATCTTTCTCCAAACAGGAAACTGAAACTGAGTTCTGCATTATTTGGGGTACATATAAAATGTTTTTTAGTACTAAACACTTATTCCTACTAAAATATAAAACCACGTCTCCTACTGTAGTAGCAGACACCTGGGAGTCATTCCCCGTCAGAAGGTAGACCTCGCCATATAGCAGTTGTCATTAGGCATCTTGACCTTAGCCGTGGCAACTGATGGCTTTGGATTGCAGACCTTTTGCACCCTTGCCTATTGCTACCCTTTCTTCTTTTTCTTACCACCACTTGGCGTAAAAGTATAAGCCTTTTCAGCAACTAATGCGTGGGTTGACTAGCAGATAACACCTTCTACTGCTTGTAGTTCTTTCAATATTCTGGCAAAGTAAAATCCAATTTGTTCATAGTATAATTTAGCCAGAATCGTTGAAATGAATCATGCAGTGATTGGAGCATGATATCGATTTGGGATTCTACATCGATTTCTGCTCCAAGGCCCTCTAACTCGTTGAGAAGACCGATCATCTTCAAAACGTGGTCCCTTACGGGTGTACCCTCCACCGTTGTTCTTTTCATTAGAGCCCTCATGATAATATTTCTAGCTGCCCGACCTTGGCCACCAAACATTTCTATAAGGTTGATCATGATCTTAGTTGCATATGTCTTGGTTTGATGCTAGGTTTGTAGTATATCTGACACGGATGCCAAGAGGTAGCAACTAGGCATGCGATCAGCCTTAATCCACTTGTCGTAGGCCTAGACCTCTTATTCAGTTGATCCACTATGAGGAGCGGGAGGCCAAGGATCATACAACCCGAGCCTATAGTCGATGGAAGTCAAAACTATATCGTGGTTCCATTTCTATGCTCTAAAGTTTGGTCCAATCAACTTATGTTTTTAGAGAATTCCCACAAGTGGATTCAATGAGCCCATTATTATGTCCTGAGAAACAAAAGTTAAAATTTTTTAATTCTTTGCAATAATTTAGGGTCCCCCAAACTTTAAATTTTAAAACAATTATTGACAGCCCGAATCATTTGGACTATGAAGGCCACTTAGTGTGGACTTCTACTAATATTTTCCCATCTTGACAGACAAGCTAGTCTATTAATTTCCATCCAGAAAATATCACAACAAAAGCCATTCACACAAAGTCACATTAACTAATTAGATCACATAGTGTTGACATTTAACAGTTAACGAACAAAGAACTAACATGAATTTATTTTTGGATATATTCCAAGTGATTAAATAGCCAATTATGTTTGGTTCCTACAAATAAAAATAGTGACTCTTTGGGGAGGATATTTTTATTCACGGGTTAAGTGTAAAACCATCACACTTAATTTGAAAATCCTATGTCAAAGCCTTGGGCTTAGTGTGTGCATGCCCTACATTGGTTTACTTTTCAAAATTTATCGTTTCGAAGGTTCATGCCGGAGATGCCATGATTATAACCTTTCCTTAGGGAGACCGGTTAAGCTGGCATGCGAGCTATAATCATATCTCAAACGAACGTGTAATGGAGGCTGTATAATTTATATGTGACTAAAGCTTTCTCTCACTTAATACATTAAAATCGAGGGTTTTCACTTTGTTTATATTAAAACATAAAACATATTTTAATTCTGGATTAAAAAATCTGATTTTTAATCAGTTAAAATATTCATTGTTTAATTTTATTAAAATAAACAAAAATATTTCCATATTTAATTTTGCCGAAGAAATTAATTACCGTGGTTTTTTTATAAAAAAAAATCCATAATAAATTTTCCACCTTACGCAAAATAAAATAAATTAATTATCTCTTTTTTTCTTTTTATAAATTACTTGCATTATTTATTTTATAGAAAAAAATTTTATAATACACTCCCGATTAATTAAATCATGCATGAAAGAAAAAATAAATAAAATAAAATAAAAAATCATCCACACATTTAAATAAAAAAATAAATAAATAACTACACAAATGACAAAATAAATTAAATTAAGCCATTACAATCAGGAGCCGTCAGAGACCCGACCATATCCCTCAGCCTCCGGACCACCATCGCAGCCTTGGACCACCGTTGGAATGCTGAAAAAGGCTAAAAAAACCAAGCCCAAACAGCCCTTAAGAGCCAAAATATCCAGCTGCATAGGCAACTTTTTGCCACCCACTTCGAAGCTCCGTTTGGCGGCCTTATCACCACTGTCGAACCACCAAAAAATTATTCTTGCTTGAACACATCGAGGTCTTAATCTTTGCAGAAAACTGCATCAAAATTCGATGTCAAAAGCCCAGGAAAAAATCCTCAAACTCGCGGTGCTATAGTAACCCGCTACAGTGCGCGATGAACTTCGAGCTCTGTTACGATCAACTTGCAGCCACTGTCGAACCACCACCAAACCACCATTTAAAGGGCATCGAATATCCTTAATTTTAGCGAAAAATTCACATCGAAAAAATTTATCAAAAGCCCCAAAAATGAGCCCCGAAAACTGCCCACCAGTGTTTGCCAAAAATCGCCCACCAGTGTTGGCTGAATCGCCCACCAGTGTTGGCTAATATGCCTTTTTTGTCTCATTTTTGATCCTCAATTTCCATGACACGATTTTCTCTAAAATTAAGGTTATTTGATGGCCTTAAAATGGTGGTTTGGTGGTGGCTTCAAGTTGATATATTTATCGAAAGCTCCATAAATGAGGCCCGAAAATCGCCCACCAGTGTTGGCTGAATCTAGGTGCCACCTCCCCTCGCACCTTTTTCGACTCATTTTTTATCGTCAATTTCCATGATATGATTTAAAAAAATGATCCATAATATAACTTGAACAAAAATAAATTACATCGTAAAAACCTATACCTCTCCTAGAGGCATACAATCAATTCTAATCTCGATTAAAACGTTCGAGAAAAATGATTAGGTTACGATATATTATTTCATTCATTCAAACCATACATAAACTGGATCCTAAAGACTTTTAGCTACAAAACTGAGGTTAGTATATTGGTTTTTTATGAAAAATGCAGCTATGGCTCTCATACCAATGTTGGCGCTCCACAACGGAAGTTTCGAAAAAAGGTTTCGACGACGTGACCGTAAAAAACATCGTGTCACGTTTTTCATGAAAAACTAAAATAAAAATGACATTAAAACATTATTATCTTGTAGAAACTTGTTAGAAAAGCTTAATAGAATTTTGAACGTCGATTCCGAGATAACCTTTGATCTTCTCCGTGTGATGCGATGCACTACACGAACATGGCGAGTCGGCATCGAATCGTTCGTGTTCTTGGTTTTGAACACACACATGATCCTCACAAAAATAGCATAATTTTTAGTCATGGAGAGATAGGGGTAGTAGCAATGGGAGAGCATAATAGAGAGATTAGGTCTTGTAATGATGTTATCTCTCTTAATTGGTAAAAATATATGGATATATATATATATATATATATATATATATCTTCATACCAATTTAATTTTGTATGTATATATTCTCCTACCATAAAATAAATGGAGAATATACACATAGCATAAATAAGTGCCTCTCTCTCCCCATGCTACGGTCGGCCATGCTCGGTGTCCAAGTATGTGACAAAATTCCAATATTGCCCCTACACATTTAATTTAATTCCCCGATCATCCCGGCGGTACAACCCACGATTGAATTAAATTTAATAATTCTTGAAACCAAATTTAAAATTGGCTACGAACCTCAGTTAAGGTTAATTAAAAATTCGCTACGAACCTCAGTTAAGGTTAATAATTCCGATAAATTAAAAATTAATTTTTATTATTAATTTTCAAACCTAACATGATAGCAAGTTAAGGTTAATAAAATTAGCATCGACATAATGCTATAAAAAGATTTAGTGTCAACAACCATGATATACACATGATATACGTGGAAACCCTAGGAAAACTTTTCGGGATAAAAATCACGGCACCGACCCACGGAAGAAATTGTGTACTATAAGCCAAAAGGTTTACATGACAGACATACTAGGATTTAGACCGGATATACCAGACGGTGACACCTATCCTCTAATTTGAAAGCTCTCAGAGCCCCTTCTTGTCCCCAAAGTCGCACAGCTCTCCCTCCAATATTCTATGAGCACATCAATCTCACTATGAGCGGAGCTTGTGTGCAATATGCCGTCCACGGGGACCATTCCCGATCTCCCTATCAATGAGGGCACCGAGTTTCATCGGCCAAGTGTGCATACAAGCATAGTGTAGTGGATGTGGTGGGAATGATGGAAGAATAAATGATGAAGGTGAATACCTAACTACCGTGACGAAGAAGTCATCTATGGTTATACTTCAATGTGGTCTAGTTACCCATCCTAAAAAGAGTAAAAACTATGCCACAAGGGAGATGGTAATATCAGAAGTTTCTCCGGATAAACACAACCAAAGGCAAGAGTGTGAGACTACCATGATTCACACAGCCTCAAGCTACTACAAGTCTACATAACCGAAACTATCGTGGTGGGACTAACATAAGTCTCAAAACCGAAGGTTGCTACAAGGAACTCCTCATACAACATGCTATGAATGCAAGAACTGGTGAACGTAGAAGCACACAATAGATAGAATAAATACATCACATGAACCCTATGGAAATCGATATAAACCTAGATAGAAATACAAACTACCGTGATAGGAAGTTGTAATACCGTGGGTGGTGATTAATCTTGAGACATTGATGAAGGATCCAATGTCACAGGCATGACGAAGCCTAGAGAAAAATAGGATCTCGTCCAAGAACGACCAAAAGGCTAGGAGAAGTCTCTCAGAAAACGAAGTAGTTGTATGAAGTGTTTGTATAGAAAAACACACCGGTGCTAGAGCACTCTTTGAGCGCTGCGGGTGCCTGATAGTGCTCGAGCGCTCGTCGAGCACAGTTAGAGATTACAGGCTTTTTCTACGCGTGCCAATGAGGGCTGATCAGGGTTTCAACGCTGAGTATGAGCGCTCTATTAGTGCACTACGGGAATTAGAAAAACCTAACTCTTGGTAAAAAGAAATAAGATATTATACAGAGGCGATCGAGTGCTCTACGGGCGCTCTACAGGCACTTCAATATCTTAACTCCCAGCTTAATAAGAAATGCTCAAATAATGTTGACCTCATGAAGTTGGACAATGCCAGTCGAGCGCTCTTTGACCGTTTGAAGGTCCTCGTGCCCCTTTCGCGTGCCAATGTCCTGAATCCATGGAATTGTCATGAATTCTCTAAGACAACAAAAGCACACACTATCCTAAAACATATGATGAGATGAATACATATGAGTGTGTGTATGTAGGTTCCATATACCTTGTAGGAGATTGGAGCAGGCTTACTGGTTATGAAGTGGTCAAAGGATGTTGACATAAATACCCAAAACCCCAAATCCAAAATCAATGGTACAGACACAATGGTTTTATACTTAACCCGAGAATAGCAAAAATACTAACAATCTCCCCCCTTTGGTATTTTTGGGACACAACCATTAAAATGAATAATCTTATATAAGGAAAAAGAATTAATGAGAATAAACAATTCATTTGCACTCAAAATCCTAATCAAAGCGGTAAGGCTTGTATGAGCAGCATGTAGCTGCTCACTGCACAGGAATCTCAAAACCAACGTGAAGCATATATGTAATATAAATAATAAAGGATAAATGCAGATTAAGAGTAATAATGGTAGAACAAAATGAGGGTAATAAGAATCATGCATATATAGAAAGAGGCGGATATAAACTAGTCAAGTATATGTTCAGCAACAAACGTGAAACTAAATATATCATGTCATAATATCATAAAAAACATATGTGTCTAAATACATGGGAAATTAAAAACTAACTTCTCCAAAAGCCCAAAACGCTGACTTCTCCCCGTATCACTCCTTCTTACACTTTCTGTAATTGTATGACCTGTTTCAATTTCGAATTTTAAAATAAAACCCGATTTTAGAATTTTAATATTTACAACTTTTTGGAAAATCTGGTAAAGTTTTGGAATGATTTAAAATTTGAACTTGATTCGAGGATATTAATTTGAACCAAGAGTCTTAGAACCTCAGGAATATTATTCTGGGGTATCGGGTTGAGTTTCGGGTCAATCAGACCGAAAACGGGCCTCGAAATTTACAATTTTCAAAGTGAGACTACAATTGGGGCGTGCTCGATCGCGCTTTACCTTGCTCGAGTGTAGTGTCGCGAACAGACCGGTATATAAAGGTTGTTATAACACATTTTTGGGGCATTTTTGGACCTTAACCCTTGTATATCCACAGAGGAGGCTGGAGACAACCCGAAGGCTCTGATTTGGTTATTCTTGGCTGGTCTAGGCCTTGTTTGAGTATGTATTTCCTGACTTTTTCATAAGATTCTTGGTTAATACATAGTATTTCATATCCTCACCGAATCATTTTGATTTTAGGTGAACTTGCTAAGATTTAGGGCTTGTTTGGCGGCTGATTTGTGCTCATTCTTTAACCCTAAGGTAGGATTTATGTTAATTCCTGATTCATATTATGGGTTATATTTTGGCGTTTTGGTGGAGTTTATTAAGGTTTTAATTAAAAATTCGAAAATGTGTTAGTCCTTGGTTAATCTTAGTATGATTATATTGTTGTGTATGCTAATTTAGCAAGCTTATGTTGGGGTTGGTGTATCAATTTAATAAGAAGATTGATTAAACTAGAATCATGCTTAACCTAGGGTATATGGTTTGGGGGTTTGGTTGAGAATTTAGGTAATTAGTTAATTAACTCTAATATTATGAAATTGACCTTAATTAGATATAATTAGGTCATATGGGAGTTGATTGTGACATTGATATAACTATGTCATTTGAAATCCAGGTTGCGGTATAGTGGCAGTTGGATAGGTAATCCTAGGCATACCTAGGTTTTGAGTATTAATTACGTTTGTGTAACATATAATGATCTCACGCATTAATTCATACAAATAATGCAAGCATATGGTTAGAATTGATACGGATAAGCCTATGCATATCCTTGATTAAAGGTTACTCATGCACATTTAGCATGTTCTTGCCTTGCATATTATTGTGGGCTTGCGGGTGGTTGTTGAGTAATGTTTGTTGGCCTAACAAGGCTTCAACATCCGTTTTGATGATAACAAACATGGATATTTAATTGTGCAAATGAAGTTTATTTTCAGGAACCAAAACTTTAGCACAATTCAAGGTGAAATGGAAGCTACATCATGGACTAAAAGGAACATACCTATACCGATGGTCTTGAAGCAT
>JAULLG010076009.1:0-19830 GCA_035668355.1 Sarracenia leucophylla
AATAACACTGATTTCACCCCCAGTCTACTCGACGAAATCCTAGGCTTTCCTAATGGTGAAATATGCATTGCTTACAATGACAGAACCATTGAGTATAAAGGATTCTCGTATGCAGATGCTGTCAAACCAAATTTTGAAAACTCTGACATTGACACATCAAAATTAGAGGCTAACCTCATGAAGTCAGAAAGGAGAATTCTTCACCATATGATAAATCACATCATCATACCTCAATTGGGAAAATTTGGAGATGTGACTAATCTTCAAATTTTTGTAATGTGGTGTATTTTGAACCAGAAGGATCTAAACCTAGGATATCTTTTCATTTCCCAAATGCTGAACTCTTACCAAAGAGCAAAAGCGTCCCTTCCATATGGAATGTTTTTGACAAAGGTTTTTCAGCATTTCAAAATTAATCTTGACAATGAGAAATTCATACCTTTTCCTAAGCATGACATATACAATGAGACTACTCTCAAACATATGAGTATCACAAAAGTGAATGGTGTATGGACTACTCAATGTCCTTAATCCACTTCTTCATCTGTTCATTTGAGCACTCATCCACAGCCTTCTAGATCTCTAGCCATTCCCTCACAACCACCTGTACCCACTACTTCTATTCCACCAATAGCACTCATTGAACCTCCTCCTGCACCATCAGTACCACTTGAAGAACCACCGGTACCACTTGCTCAAATTCCATCCACAATTTTTCAAACAACTTTTGACCCCACCCTTAAAATCTCTTCATATGTCCCTTCTTCATCTCATGTTTGTCCTCCTCCTCCTCCTCCTCCTCCTCCTCCTGCTTCAGTTCCCTTAACGTGCTTCTTGAGAGACGAACCCCATCTTCGACATATCCTTAATCCTCCTTCTGATATTCCATCTACATCATCTCCAAGACCTCCTTCGGCTGATCAATTCGAGATTATCTCCTCGCTTCGTACCATTATCTCAAAGCAGAAAACTCTTGTATCTAATCAGTAATCTCTTGCCTCTTCCATAAAATCTCTTAATGAACGAATGAGTGTAGATTTCTTTGATCTCAGCCCGAGCAACTTCCATCTTACCAAAAAAAAATATATGACCAAGATCACACAAATTGTAAACTCAGATAAGATGTTAGAGGACTCAAGATGGATGTGGAATTAGCTGCTGAATATGGACGACATGTGTCTAAATACTTGAAGGAAGGAGTTCATTTTGTTGCTAACTCCAATATGGAAATCCTTGACCAAATGGCCCGAGAATATCAAAAGAGAAAAGTAAAATTGAGGCTACACTAGCTGTAGCCTTGGGAAAGAAAGCTGAGACTAAGGTAGAAAAATCCATTTCGAAGAAGAGAGAAGAAGAACAAATGCTTCAAGACTTTAAAGAAGCTACTGCCAGGATTGAGGCTCATGTTCTAAAATCTAAAGCCACCACCTCCAAGCCTCAAACTCCATCTGCTCAACAAACTCCTCCATTCAGGCCTCAAGAACCAAAGAAAAAAGTATTCATTTCCAGCCTATTGACTTGGAAAAGCTTGCCGTCTCAAAGGATGAGAGTCCCAAAGGCAAAGGAAAAGGAAAGGGTAATCCATCTAAAGGCAAAGGCCAAGGACAGGCTGATCCACCCCTATCCAAGAAGGAAACCAAAGAAGAGAAGAAAAGAAAGAAAAAAGAAGCTCAGGATCTTGTAGCCCTACTAGTTAACATGGCTGAAGAAGAAATTCAAGCAAATCACACTTAAGCTGTAAAGGATAGAGCTGAAGCTATCAAGGAAAAGTAAGAGAAAGCCAAAGCCTGGAAGGATGTCATACACAATTTGGATTGATTTTCTTCTACCTTGGCATACAATTTTTTTTGCTCTAACATGTATTATTACTCTGATACATTACTCTCATGCTCTGTTATATTTGTATGCTCTGATACATCGTTTCTTCTATTTTGCTATAATACACTCCTTATTGCAAATAATGTGTGGATGAATGCATTGAATGCATGTAATGACACTTCTCTAATATTGCTCTTCATTACATTAATCTTTATTTATTGCTCTAATATGCCATTTTATTTTCTCTTGCTTTGATACACTTTTGCTTTTTCTCCCCTTTTTGTTATGACAAAGGGGGAGAAAAGACAAAGAGTTGTCACATAATTAATTTGATTGATTCTAATCCTTGACACAATTGTGATGTTTAATCTTCTTTAAACCTATAGTGCAAGATGATCCCATAATCAAGTTCACACTCAGTCGAGAACCTGGTTCACCTGCTCTCCTTTATAAATTTCCAAACAATTGTGATCAATAGATGATAGAAAAAGATTATTTGTTTTGCATAAGACGCTTTGACACTTTTTCTCCTATTCTGAAAATATTTACTTCTCTATGCATGCTCTAAGGGGTAGTCTTTGACACTCCTATACCTTTTATTGCTTGACAAATCAATAAGTTTTCACAGTAAAAAAAGGAGGAGATTATTAGCCCAATGGTTATTCAATCATACTCCAATAATTCGATTAGTTAGATTTTGATAATAACAACATATTGATTTAAACATTACTAATATTTTAGTTGTGTTTTAGAATGATTTTCAAGAATATAAAATATTAATCTTATATATATGAAGCTCCAAAAATATGAAAAGTTTTTGAAAAGAAAAAGTAGACTCCCATTATTTATGAGTCATCCCTAACTCAGTGAAGCAGCTCTCGACGCACAATGAGCCGTCCCTTAGAGAATCGAGCTGATCACCGTGCTTTACAAAAGCCTGGGTAACTCACAATGAGTAGTCCCTTAAGCTCCATGAGTCGACCCTCCTTGAAATTCCATCCTACTAAAAACTCCATGAGCCAACTCATAGAAGGCATGAGTCGTCCCAGAATTAGAGGCCAAAGCAAACTCTCGGTAAGTCCCATATGAGCCTACCCCTCAAAGAATGAGCTGACCCAATAAACCAAGAGCCTTAGATCTAACGTCAATGTGCTGACACCCCTGAAGTGGTGAGTTGTCCCTAGCACACAAAGCTACAGATCCTAAAGTTCTCAATAGTCAGATTTTCGAGTATTAAATGCTCCCAACGGCTCAAAATGCTAGAGGAACTATATAGGACATTATTTCATAGCATTCAAACAATAAGGAGACAAACATTCACTATTGTATTAAGTGATTCAAATGCTTAAAACATTCAAAGCTCATTTATTTCTCAGATCTCCTATTTGTTCCTCACTGCTCTCATTACTACTTCATTTATTGATCAATCATTTGTAATAGAGAGTGAGTAACTTGTATTTACTTTCTCTCATCTTCATTGTAAACAAGGGTGAGCTATCCTTTGTCCTTTGGGAGGAATTTTCTCAAAAAAGAAGCTCAAGAGTGATAAGAAGAAAAACAGATGATCGTTTTTCGTAGTTTCTTCTTGAAGCTTGGCAAGGATTTGAAGTGTGTGTGCCCGGCAACAACCTAGTAGAGACTTGGAGTGTGCCCCATTAAACACTCAGAATAGTGGAAAATCTCAAGGGAAGCTTGAGGAGTGGACGTAAGCTAGGGGAAAGCTGAACCACTATAAATCTCTGTGTCATATTGGTTAAAGTATCTCTAACTTTTAAATTCTTTTTATTGTTGCATCTATTTAGCTGTTTAAGTTATTTTAAATAGAAAAAGAATTTTTGAAATGGTATTTTTAATTTCATATTATTTTTATAAACCCAATTCACCCCCCTCTTAGGTTACCGTTGAACCAACAAGCTTTAACGGAGCACGGTGCCTTGACAAGAGAATCTATGTGAAAAGAGCTCATTTCAACAGTAAATATGAACTGAGAGGCATAAGAAACAAGGAAACATACTAACCAAACCAAAGGACACAACTAGCTGAAATGGCGGATCACCATAGAGCAACCTAGTTACAGGTTAGGAGAGCAGTGGCTACCAAGATAGATCAAGACTAGTTGGGCTTATGCCTGGTGGGTACTTGTAAAAGCTATAACAACATTGAAGACCAGGAGAAGTCTATGGTCGAGGCTAATATTCCAATACCAACCATCAAAATGGTTGGAGGACCAAAAATACTATTACAATTCAGGTCGCTGGAAGTGAAGGAGAGGTTTGTGTCGGCAAACAGGGCCTGCAACAATGGACCCTTTGAGGTCGCTCATGAATGGAGCATCTACGAGGCTAATGCGCATAGCGAGGTCATCCTATCTTTTGTGGGCATGCCACTCCATGTTTGGAATAAGGAGACCTTTACCATGCTTGGAGGCCTATGGGGCACAACACTGGCCATAGATGACAAGACAATCAACATGGTAGATTTAAAGGCTAGTAGAGTTAAGGTCACTACTGATCATATGGGCATCATAAATCACATGTGTGAGCTTAAAGTGCACAATGTCCTATACCCAACTCTATGCATAGAAGATCACTTTCCAAATATGGAAAGTCACCGTTGTTGCTTGCTGAAGAATTCAACTTCACCTGGTATATCAAAGGAGAAGAACGAAGAAGCACTAGCTAGCACTGGCCACGTCACTGAATCAGACTTAGTCCCACAAAAAATGACATATAAGGAGGCTTTGCATGGCTCTGCAGAGAAGATCAGAATGGAACACACCGAAGTGGTAGCTGTAAAAGACCAGGTAGGCCCTGTCAATGTGTCACAACCTAATGAAGATATCCTTTTTTCAAAAGGCTCTACCTATCTTTTTTGGATTTCTTCCAATCATGAATGATCTCATTGAGAGTAAGTACACTATCAGGAATTTGACGGCATGCACAAAAGCTAATTGTTTATCATCAATGACATGGTGAATGACTTATTTAAATCTAGTTTCAAGGAATTTAGAGCTGATTTTATATGGTGCAGAAATGAGGCTTATTGGTCCGAACTCTACGAAGGTGATTGGGCATTCATTTTTGGGAATGAGAACAACAAAGGTACTGTTCCAAGCATGGAAGATGTTACCTGAGTTGTGGAACTCCTCCAGCAGCAAGATTAAGTCTTTCCTCATTAGAGGCCATCAATTCTTGAAGAATTTGAAAGAAAGGCCATCAGGGCTTGGGGCTTTGTTGCTCCCACAACATTTGATAGCCCCTAAGATCTCTACCTTAGTGAATTGGGTTTCTAACGTCTCCTTAGCCTGTGTTGGTAGTGTCTTTAGCACATGGCCCTCCCATTTTGACATGCTATGTGAAGGTTCCTTGAACCTTACTAAAATGTGTTTTGTAACAACTACTTTGATATTCTTTGGTGATGATAACATCAGTCCCCTAGCCTGAATATGCCCTATGTGGTTCCTCTTGCCCCTCCTTGAGGCCATTATATGGAAGAATGGGTTTAGGGGCTATTTTATTTGCCAACTTTAGCCAATTGATTCTTGCTTTTTGTCTCTAGATACACTTAGCTCTTCTCTGCATGGCCCATAATTTTGCTCTCAATTCTCTTCTACTGCATATCTCTGTGCTAGTTAGTTACCTGTTTTCTTTAGTAGTATCCATGTGGTTGATTAGGTCCTCAATAACTTTGATGTGTTCTTCAATGTTTTCGAGGGTTGAGTTGTTCCACTTCTTTATCACACCATTGATGTGTTTTAGTCTTAAGTGCAGTGTAAAGCCTATCCATGTTCCAGGTTGCATTTTATTCCAATTTTCTTTGATGAGCCCCTTTATTGATAAACTTAAAAGGTTGAGGATCCCAGTCCACTACTTCATCTAATAGAATCACTCGATAGTGATCTGAGATAGTTCTAGGCATGCTCACTGTTGGACTTTGAATGCTAGTAGCCATTTAGCATTATAGAGGAACCTGTCAAGTCTGCTTAGAATGGGGGATGGTTGGCAGTTAGTTTAAGTGTATTTTCTACCCAGCATTGGGCTGTTAATGAGTTAAAGATCCTAAACCATGTCTTTGAAATCTAACAGGCCTTTGTATGATCTCAAGCAACCCACCCTCTCTTAAATGCTGAGTATTTCATTAAAATCCTCCCCTATGCACCAAGGTAGGTCAAAGGATGTTTTGAGGCTCCTAAGCTCGTCCTAAACTGTACTCCCTTCTGTGCAGTCATTAGGGGCATATAGGTTACCAATGAGTCCGGGAGGATGAGGCAATAGAACAAATAATGAACATCAATGATGTTGATATGAACCAATCTAAGGAGATATAGCTGACAATAAGCCTTACCATAAAAATGATCACTTGGAATGTAGAGGATTGGGGATGAGAGGGAAAATGAGATCTATCAAAAGGCTAAGATGCACCACTAAAAGTTAGTTTCTACTCTTACAAGAAACAAAATGGGTAGAAACTGACATGGGCAAAGTCAAATCTGTTTGGGGATCTTCTGGTTGCAATTGGGCTTCATCAAATTTTGTTGGTGCTTTCGGTGGCATCATAACAATTTGGGAAGAGGAGCCCTTTCAATTACAACAATAGGTGGACTACTATGGACTTGTATCAGCCTTTTGTAACAAACATTTTTTACAGTTAATTACCCAAGTTTTTTTTGCTAGTCCGCCTAATGTATTTGCTCAAGTGGTCCTTTTGTAATAGTCACTTGCTCATGTTTTGTTTGCGGAGGAGATAGTTTTGGTTTTTGTTGATACAAAGTGTTTTGATGCACTCTTTAGGAGAACCTTCTGTTCGTTTTTACAGGAGTGGTCACTTGTTTATGGATTGGTCATTGCAATTATTGGGAGCATTACCAATTGGTCATTGGTTTAGTCTGGAGTTGGCTTATGTGTAATTTATATGTTTAACGATTAGGAGCATTACCAATTGGTCATTGGTTTAGTTTGGAGTTGGTTTATATTTAGTTTACATGTTTTTGTAAAGAAGCATCTCGTATCACCTAGATTTGTTTGCTTGCAGATGGAACACTATTTCTGCCAGAGGTTTGTGCAATTTGATTTTTGGCATGGCTGCTTCTATTGGCTCTTTGATTTTCTATCAAATTTTGCGCAGTTTGATTTTGGTATGGCTACTACTATTGGATTTTAGGATATGCTATCAAGTTCTATTGGCCTTTGAACTTTTAGATTAGCTGTCAAGTTCTCTATTTAATCCAATTAGTTTTGGATTTGCTGTCAAGTTTGAGGTGTTACGTAATTTCCAAGAGCTATGGATACATCTGATTTTGGTCACTATATCCTCTTAAGTTGCTATACTTTGCTGTCAAGGCTGAATTTGGACCTCCTGTCAAGTTCTATTGTGTTAGGTTTTGCCAAGGCTGCTTGGACCTGCTGTCAAGTTTGGAGTATACTACTAAGGAATGTAAAGAAGTAAACTGTAAGTGTTTAGGATATAAGCCTCTAGGTGTATCTTATGTTTGAAAATGCTTGTTTCTTTACATGGAGATCAAACCTCGAGTGTTCAATTTTTACAAGATGCATGCCTAGTAGGAGCAATATGTTAACTTCAATTTGGATGCCAATTTATGGAGCAACACCATTGCAGACCTAATGGAGTTTTTGATTTTTTTAGAGTGGGTTTAGAGCAGTAGCCATAGGAATTGCAATGGTGGGCTAGTGGGTTTTGGAAATCTTAAGTGATCTTTGCTTAGTGTATATTTATATCGAGTGTATCTCAAGTTGTAATACTTTCGGCTTTGGGTAGCTGGGTGGCTTGTTTTGCCACTATTTGGGGCTCTCCTTGAGCCCCAATAGCCATTCTGTGAGAGAAACGAATTAGAGAGAGATGAATTAGAAAGAAATCAATCTTTATTACTTAATTTTACTATTACAACTTACACTCTATTTATACACATAACAAACCCACACTTAGTCTAACTAACGAACTATTTAACACTAACAAATCTCTAACTAATTAACAGCTCATTTCCCTCTTTGTGACAACTCATTTCCCTTTCAATTATCCTTTTCTTCTATACTATTAGCAACCTCCTCAAGGTCATAAGGGCGTGAGAACGGACCATGAGCTTGTACCTTAAACCCAAAAAAATTGATCCAGTTAACAGTTTTATAAGAATGTCAGCAAGTTGACAGTGTGTTGGAATATGCTGGAGCTGAAGTTGCTAAGCTGCCACTTGTTCTTGAACATAGCGATAATCCACTTCTATATGCTTTCTTCAAGCATGAAACATGGGTTAGCAGCTAGGGAAATGCCTGATGAGTTGTCATAGCTCCAAACAGGAGAAAAGGAGCTGGAGATGAAAAAGTCCTGAAGAAGCATTTTCAGCTAAGTGACCTCAGCCGCAACCTGAGCTTAGCCTGCATATTTGGCTTTAGTAGATGATAGAGCCATGGTTGCTTGTTTATTAGCCGACCAAGATATCAAGTTGGGACCAAGAAAAACACAGATCCCAGTAGTGGATTTGCGATCATGAGAATCATTGGCCCTATCAGAATCAGAGTAAGCTGTTAAGTGAAAATCATCGAGTAAAAATTGCAACCCATAGTCAATTGTACCTTTGATATACCAGATAATTATCTTAACACCATTAAAATGATCAGTGGTCGGATTTTCCATGAACTGACAGGCTATATTAACTATAAAAGCTAAATCTAGTCTAGTTATGGTAAGATATTGTAATGAGCCAACAATTTTTATTATTAGGAGAGATTAGAGTAATGCACTGTTGAGGATGAGAAAAAAGAAGATTTTAAGGAGACAGGGGTTGCGTAAGGCTTGCATTCAAGCATACCAGCTGAGAGTAATATTTCAGACGCATATTTGGATTGGGATAAAAAGAATCCTGAAGAGGCAGGTTGAATAGAAATGCCTAAAAAATAAGAAACATCACCGAGTTCACGCATAGAGAAGGCTTTATGCATTTGAGCAATGAGAAGATTAAAATGGGTAGGATTATTGCCCGAAATGAGAATATCATCGACATAGACGAGGAGATATGTAATAGTAGCAGGTGTTTGTTGAACAAACAAGAAGTTATCGTAATGACTATTTTTTGAACCCATTTGCAAGGAGAAAGGAGGAGAAGGTGGAGTACCAAGCCCGGGGGGCTTGTTTAAGTCCATGAAGTGCTTTATGCAATTTACACACTAAAGAAGTGGACTACGGATCAATAAAACCTGGGGCCTGTTGCATATATACTTCGTCATCAAGTTTGCCATGGAGAAAGGCATTCAAAATATCAAGTTGCTTGATTTGCCAATCGGAGGCCGAAGCAATAGATAGAAAGATATGAATAGTGGGTGGTTTGGCAACTGGACTGAAAGTTTTTTGATAGTCAATACTTTCCTCTTGAGTATATCCCTTGGCCGCGAGATGGGCCTTGTATCAGAAATAGAACCATCCTCATTCTTTTTGATTTTAAAAACCCATTTGCAACCAACAATATTTGCATTGGAACTAGGAGAAACCAAGGACTAGGTGTTTTGTGCTTGAAGAGCTTGAAACTCATCTTTCATGGCAGCTACCCATTTTGGGGATTGAAGTGCCTCAGTCACAGAGGACGGCTTAGTAGGAGAGGAGACTGAATGAGAAGGTGGGGGAGAAGAAGTTACGAAGCAATTATGTAGAGAAGCAAGAGTAGATTTCTTTGATCATGTAACCATAGGACGAGTATTAATAGGGATTGGATGTGTCACAGTAGCAGAGGAATTGGGAAGCAGGGGATATGGACTGATATGGGAAGGTGGTTGAAGTGGTTGTCTATGTAGGATGGGAATCTCAAGAGAAATACCAGGAGGAGAATGCCTGGAAGTGGGAGGAGAGGTAGAAACAGACTGGGAGGTAGTAGGGGAGTGGGAAGGAGAATTGGAAGGTGGGAGATTAACAGAAGATTAAGGTGGCTGGGAGGTAGGAGGGGAGTAGGAAGGAGAATTGGAAGGTGGGAGATTAATAGGAAATTGAGGTGGGATAGGAACATGAAAGGTAGTAGGGGAAGGAGAAGACAAAGAGCTGCAATGATATGAAGAGAAAGTATAGGAAACTAAGGGCATTCTGTGGGATGAACTGGAACTTGGTGATGTGGAGGTGGGAAAGTGCTGAAAAGGAAACTTAGATTTATCAAAAAGAACATGGAGGGACAGGTATACTTTATCTATTTTGAAGTCAAGGCATTTGCAACCTTTAGCATTAAGATGATACCCTAGAATGACGTAAGAGGTAGACTTAGGTTCTAGTTTGACTTTTGCGTAGGGCTTAAGCCAAGGGAAGCAAAGGCAACCAAAGGATTTTAGGAATAAATAATCAGGTACCTGGTTGTAATGAAGTTCAAAGGGACTCTTATTTTGTAATTGAGCAACTGGGTGACGATTGATTAGGAATACAATAGTTCCAAGAGCCTCAAACCAGAATTGGTGGGGCACAAAACTTGAATGTAACAAAGCAACAATGGTTTCTACAAGGTGCCTATGCTTTCTTTCAGAAATGCCATTTTGGGAGGGGGTATATGGACAAGTGTGCTGATGATGAATGCCATGAGAACTTAAAAATTGTATAAACTTGTGATTCATATACTCACCTTCTCCATCAGTCCGAAATATTTTGACAGAGGTATCAAATTGTTTTTCAACAAAACACTTAAATTCACAGAACTTTTTAAAGACCTCACTCTTATAGACTAAGGGATATACCCAGGTAAATCTAGTGAAATCATCAATGAAAACAACATAATATCTAAACTTCGAATAGTTAAGGGAAATTGGTCCCCAAACATCACTGTGAATCAAGCGAAGAGGAGAATTAGTTTCGGTTCTAGGTACTAGTTTTGGTAAATGGAGTTTGTGGCTTTTAGCCACATAACAATCTTCACACATAGAAGATGGAGCATTTTTGGAAAAGGGAAAAGAAAGAGTACGCATTACAATGAGAAGTTTCAGAGTTGAAGGATGTCCTAGCCTTTTGTGCCATGTTTATATAATACCAGATGAAGGCAGGAGGTGCTGGTGGTGCTTGGACATGTAGACACAAGGTTGGGACTTATTTGATGGTAGAAACTCATACATCCCATTGTGAAGATGACCTTTATGTAGGACCTTCCATGAAGACTTGTCCTATATCACAAATGAATTTGTATCAAATATAATGATACAATTGTTGTCTGCAGCCAGTTTGTGAACATATAAGAGGCTGGCCTTCTTTTATGGAACATGGAGCATATTGTTGAGTGTAAATGAAGAATAAGGAGATAGTAATATACTAGTGCCAACATTGTGAATAGGTAGAGCCAATCCATTACCAACAGAGACACTGTCAGACCTTTAATATGGTTGGTAAAAGTTCATATTCTGTAGATCGTTTGTGATGTGATCAGTAGCGGCAGAGTCGAGAAACCACTTGGGCTGTTCAAAGTTATGTGTTGCTGACATTAAAGCTCTGGAGGATGAAGAGCTTAAGTAGTAGACCAGGTTAAGGGATATTTACTTGAATCATGTCAGTAATAACAATCAAGTGCTGTGTGATTGTTTAGACCATAGATTTGACAAAATTCACGATTGAAATTGGAATTGCCTCAAAAATTTCCTCTGAAACTCTTGCCTCCCCTGTTTCCACGAAAATTTCCTCTAGATCCGAACCTTTGATTTCTGTATCCAGAGTTATGATAACTTCTGAATCCTTTATTTTGGATTGAATTAGTTGATTTCAAAGTTTGATAAGTAGCATGAGTTTCAGATGCTCGAATAGTTTCTTCAATATGAACAGACTCAGCCTTTAACAAGGACATCAACTCGTTCATGGATATATCACCAGATTTAGTTCGGAAAAAGGTCTTAAACGAATTATATTCACCAAAAAGACCATTCAAAGTATAAAAGATTAGATCCTCATTATCAACATAGCTTGACACAAGAATTAACTTATCTGTAAGATTCTTGAATATAGCAAGGTAGTCTTCAATCGAACTTGAGTTTTTCTTCACGTTTTGCAGTTTGTTTTTCAAGTGTTGATTATGTGATCTTGAGAGATAGGTGTATTGTTTCTCAAGAGCAGACCAAACTTCTTTGCAAGTATACAATTCAAGAACAAAAGAATATACCACAGGCGATAGAGTCGTAGTGATGCAACTCAATAGATGTGCATCGACAAACTTCCATTGAACGAACCCACGATTTTGAACTTCTAACCTGTACCATCTTTGATCGTTGCAGAGGGAACTGCTTGATCTTGATCGATAAAATTCAACAGATCATTCGCACAAAGAAATTCTGGATTTGCTTTTTCTCGATCGCGTAATTATTGGCGTCTAGTTTCGCAGTTACCAGGGAAATGAGATTGGAAATGATAATGGAAAGATTGGAAGGTAGCGACATAGAGGAAGACGCATTTGAAGGTAGAGATGCAGAAGGAGACGGCTCCATGACCTAATCCCTCTTTGGAGGAGAAGTCAAAACAAAAAAATGAAATCCAAACTCGTGAGAGAAAAAAAGAGCAACGATTGATACAATAGAAGAATAATCACAGTCAGAAATCATGACATTGACAATCAATTTCATACTTAGAGTTGAGGATGAAGGATCAAAGCTCGTGAGAGCATTCAGTGCTCTGATACAATGTGAGAGAGACGAATTAGAGAGAAATTAATTAGAAATAAATCAATCTTTATTACTTAACTATATCATTACAACTTACACTTTATTTATACACATAACAAACCCACACTAAGTCTAACTAACCAACAGTTTAACACTAACAAATCTCTAACTATTTGACATCTCATTTCCCTCTTGGTGACAACTCATTTCTCTTTCCATTATCCTTTTCTTCTATATTGTTAACATATTCTGGTTCTCCAATTTTAAGTTCTCATTATCAATAAAATTATCTTTGTTGATTAAAAAGAAAACTATAATACAAACTAAAACCAATTAAGATTATTATTTTAGTATTAAATCCTTTTCTGAGTCTAAATAGTTTATAGAATTTATAGTATTATGGTATACCAATTAATTATATAACATATTGATATAATAATCAATATAATTATAATTATAAACTGTTGTGTTCTTAAGATAGAAAATTGAATTAAGTGTCATATCATGACATTCTAATATAATAGGTGAAAACTATTGAACAAGGTCAAATTAGTAATAATAATTACTATTATTACCCGCGGTAAAACTTGAGCTTAGTAATGGGCGCTAGTGTACGATGGACTTGATGGTTGTGAGCGTGTCCAAGTGGCACTTAAGTTGGAGATGTGGTTAATCTATATTAGTCAATTATTAAGTATTTAATTTGATTAAAACTATTTTATACCTTTTAGACTATGATGTGTTTGGTTGATAATAATAAATTAACCACATCCTATGATCATAAATATTATTAATATGGTTGATATATCAAACGATGGAAGGTTAACCCTTTGAAAGATAATTGATCCATCAATAATATGTAAACTTAATATAGATCAATCTCGATACTATAGTAGTATAATAATCTAGCTAAAAATGGAGAGATACTATGATTAAGAAAAATTTAATCATATGATTATTATATTAAGTTAATATCAATGTTAATTATTTGGACGATATGAGCAAAATGATTAACGTTGATAAATCTAGCCTTAAATAAAATAAGTTAATTTGGTAACAGTCATAATTGGTAAGCTAAGTGATGGAAAGGTGGAACAGGTATTTTGAAGAAAACTTCAATTTATTAAACATTTGCTCTCACTTCTTTCCATTACATCATACTCTCTCTCTCTCTCTCTCTCTCTCTCTCTCTCTCTCTCTCTCTCTCTCTCTTTCTCTATATATATATATATAGACATATGTTACGTGGTTTACTATCTCTCTTTCATATAGCTGACATATTCTCTCTCGGAGGTGGTTACAACCACTTATACAATTGGCCTTACTCTACGCTCATTCTTGTTACAATATTCTGAGTGGGTTAAGTTTTGCCTTGGGTCTCCAGAAGCGTCTAAGGTGGTTGTTGTCTTATCAGTCCCCCGCAAGTGAATGAGCAAGGATTTGAACAGAAGCTTGTCATATGGGAGGGAGAACTGAGCTCCAGATAAGGATTTGGTGAAGATATCCGCAAGTTGATGAATGGTAGAAACATACTTGAGAACAATGGAACCGGAAACTACTTTCTCACGGATAAAATGATAGTCAACTTCAATGTGTTTTGTGCGAGCATGAAAGACAGGGTTGGTGGCCAAGGACATGGCGGAGATATTATCACAGAGCAGAGTTGGAGCTGGAACAGAGACATGCATATCAGTAAGCAACATTTGGAGCCACGAAAGTTCAACTATGGTTAAGGCTAAAGCTTGATATTAATTCTACCTCTGTGGATGACTAGGATACAATTGGTTATTTCTTTGCAGATCAGGAGATGAGATTGGTACCAAGAAAGACACAATATCTGGATGTAGATTTTCGATCAATGTGATCGCCTACCCAGTCGGAGTTAGAGAAGGCAGTCAGGGACATGGGACTAGGGTTGACGAAAAGGCCATGAGAGATAATACCTTTGATATATCGAAGGATTCGTTTAACCAGAGAGAAATGTGCATTGGTTGGGGAATGCATAAATTGGCACGCTTGATTGACAGCAAAGGCCAAATCAGGTCGGGTGATAGTGAGATATTGGAGAGCCCCAACCAAGGTTCGATACTCAGAAGGTTGGGAAAAGGGTGAGGTATCTGGAATATGTCGGAGTGATTTTACGGCAGTAGGGGACTTACTTGGCTTGCAATAAGACATTCTAGCTTTATGAAGGAGGTCCTGAGCATATTTGGACTGAGAGAGAAGAAGACTAGAGTTGTGAGAGGTCATAGAGATGCCAAGAAAGTAGGATATGGGACCAAGATCCTTCACGGAGAATGCAGAACTCATGTGCTGAAGTAGATTTGTAATAAACTCAGAACTGGACCCAGTAAGGAGAATGTCATCCACATAAACAAGTAGATATGCTACAGTAGATTTGTCCTTATAGACAAATAGGGAGGGATCACATCGACTATTCTGGAAGCCTTGTATGAGCAGGAAGGCTGAAAAGGTAGAGTACTAGGCCCGCGGTGCTTGTTTGAGTCCATACAAAGCTTTGTTGAGTTTACAGACATGAGAGGGGTAGGAGGTATCGGTAAAACCTGGGGGTTGGGAGAGGTAAACCTCTTCATCAAGAATGCCATGTAGAAATGCATTGGAGATACCAGATGTTTAATAGGCTAATGAAAATGTAGAGCAAGAGTGAGAAACACACGGATGGTGAGTTGTTTCGCCACGAGGCTGAATGTATCATGAAAGTCAATCCCAGCCTCTTGGAAAAACCCTTTGACAACAAGTCGAGCTTTATGTCAGGCAATAATACCATCGGAGTTTTGTTTGATTTTAAAAATCCACTTGCAGTCGATGGCATTTTTGCCCAAAGGGAGAGGAACCAGATTCCAGGTGTTCTGATGATGGAGGGAATTGAGTTCTTGGAGCATGGCTGTCTTCCACACAGGGGAGGCAAAGGCTGACTTCATGGTTTTGGGTTCAACATCTGATAGTGTAAAAAAGGGAGCTGTAGTGGCTGTAAGACAAGATGAGGAAGGAAGAACCCTGGTTTTGGACCGTGTAAGCATTGGGTGAGTATTAGTGGACGAATTAAGAGGGGTTACCAATGCCGAGATAACAGGTGGATGAAGAGGTAAATCGATGGTTATACCTGAAATGGGAATAGGATGAGGATGAATCGAATCTGAACGAGAATGAATCGAGTGTGAGGGTGATTGAATCGAGTGAGGCAGTGAAGGAATTGAGTGTGTGTGTGAGGGAATCGATTGCAAAATTGAGGGACCCGAGTGCTGAATGGACGAAATCGGGTGTTGAGTGGAGGGAATCGATTGCTGAATGAAAGGAATAGATTACAGAATGAAGGGAATCGATTGCTAAGTCAACCGAATCGATTGGGAAACTGAGGGACTCGAGTGTGGAAGTGGAGAACCCGAGTCGGAAGGTGAGAGAATCGAGTCTGGAGAGAAGCGATTCGATTCCGTAGGTGAGCGATTCGAGTTTGGAGTGAGGGGATTCGATTCTTGAGGTGGATTAATGGTTGATTGAGCTGGATGGTCAGGCGATGGAGTTGAAGCAGGATGTGAGGTGACTGGCTAGAAGAAGGATAGAACTGAGGAGGGAGAGGGAGGGGGTTGAGAGGTGGGTCGGTGGACATGGTAAGGGAAGACGTGTTCCTTAAATCGGACATGACGGGAAAGATGAACCCTGCCAGTGTGAGGATCAAGGCACCTGTTGTAATGACCATAACTTTTTTAATTAATAAGTTAGTTAAATTAAAAGGATATTCTTTTTTTGGATAACTTGTTTTCGACCCAATTTTTTTTTTCGGATAACCTATTTTATTTTCGGAGATTTTTGGCAAATGTTTAAAATTTTCTTTTAAAAGAAAATAATATATATATATTTTTGATATACAAATTTATTTGTGTGTGGTTTCTGGAATCTTCAAAAAAAAAATGAAACAAAATAATAAAAGTTGCCAAACGCGCCTAAGGCGCAAAACAGAAAACGCAGTCGGGGAGAGAGAGAGAGAGAGAGAACAGTGAGCGAGAGAGAGAATCAGAGATCAGAGGGGAGAAAGACAACCGGAAGAGGGGCCGCCGGCCACCGCTCGCGATGCCGACCACCACCGAGCCTCCGCCTGCTGCCGGCGACACCGGAGGTTGCCGGAAATAGAGGCAAAAAGGGAGAAACAGGGGGCGGTGCACTTCGGAGCTTCGGATGGGGTTTTGAGCATCAAATCGGTTCGATTTTCTCGCTTTTTCTTCACAAAGGTCGGATTTACATCTCTTAAACCTAACTACTGATATAGATTGTGTGATTTTTGAAGTTTTGCTAATCAACCAAAATCTAAGATTCGGTTTACCCGACGGGAGCAAAAATTTGATTTTTGGTTATTCCTTGCTTAAATCTTACAAATGGGCTATCGGAACATACTTTAGAACACTATAGAAATTATCCTAAGCCACTAGATTTGTGATTGATGGATCAATTTGAAATTTGGGCAGATTAGGGTTTTGGGGTTCGGCCATCAACTAAAATTTGGGATTTTTGACCTAAATGGAACAATTTCATAAAATTGAGCATGATTTTGTGAAATCGGCATATCAATTAATCTACGATTCGAGTTTGGTGAATTTTTGAGTAGACGGATCTAATCCTTCTTAACAAACGGGTAAGTTGGTATCCGCGTACGGAGTCCGAACCTTGTGATTTGGAGAAAATTTGTTTGAATATGTGTAATTGGCATGGACATTAGCCTATGGGTTAATTTTGGTAGTTTTTAGATAAGCGGAACCTAGATCTCTTAACAAGCCTACAAGCGGGTAATGTGAGATTTATGGCCTTTGGGGTATATATATATATATATACATGATCGGTAAATATGCGAATCTGTATGGATGTGGCCACTCCTCAGTGGTGCTAAGTTGCTTGAAACGGTTAGAGATCCCTAGGCTAAATCATCTTAGCCCCTCTATTTGGTAATGTGATTATGCAAGCTAGGTTAAGTTTGAACCTAAAACCAAGATATTAGATTTGGTCATGTTGGCGTTTGGTTAGAATATTTGAGTTTGATTGGGAATGTCAAGACTAGACTATTTCGGCCTTTAGTTCAATAACTTGAATAAGCAGCTTGGGGTTAAAATTCAAACCCAAAACCATGACATTATACATTGTATGTTGTAGTATTTGAGAACCCTTAGGCTTCCACGTAAAGGCCTATATTCTTGGTAGTTGAATCGTGTGATTACTTGAAATAATGGAAGATATATAGGCTAAACTATGTTAGCCTGTTAGAGTAGGTGACTTTATTAAGTCACTTGAGTTATGTTGGATTTTAAACCTAGATACACAACACGTCATGTGGAGTTTGGTTAGCATACTTGATGATTATTTGGCTCCCTTAGAAAAGCATATAAATTTGATTGAAGACCCATATGATTACTTAAAGTAATTAAGGAGTTATAAGCTAACATGCATTAGCTCTTATTCCAGTGGATTAGTTGTGGGTTTAAACATGCGTAGGCTCCCTTATTAGAGCCCTTATTAGTTATGGTCGATTTATGTGTTGGATTTTGGTTAAAGTTCTTTAAGATGCCTAGGCTCCCTTATACGTAGCCTCTGGATTGTGTAGTTAAACCTAAACTCTTGAACATATACTCATTTTTCGTGGTAACTCAAGTTGCGGGTGATCACTTGAAGTAATGGGAGATGCTTGGGTTAACTTATGTTATCCCCATGGTTCGGTGACCTCCTTAGATTACCTGAGTTATGTCTGATCTATAACTTAGACAATGCATCTCGTCTATAACTTAGACAACGCATCTCGTCTTGCGGGTGATCACTTGAATCAAATCCATAAGTGCTATAAGCCCAATCTCATCAAATATACAACATATACGACCAGTAGCGTAAAAGCCAATCATCATCCATATCGTAATCACGGTGCTTACATGGTCTGAAACCAACGGCACATCATCCTTTCACATAATCCATAACTATCTAAGCAAATAACAACTTATACAACGTGTATCAAAGTCTAAGCTAAGTCACATAGTAGGACTTTGATCAAACTTCTGTAAAGCAAGGAAGGACTCGTGTTCTATCAAAGTAAGAACAAGCTAATGATTATCAAACGATCCGAGTTTCCAAGGTAAACAAGGATACAAACAATAAATACAATAATCTATCTCTCTACAATACAATTCCAATTCTCGGCTCAACACGCGTCTAGACTAATATCAAACACCTACACAAATCATAACAAAGCGATAAGAAAAGAATTAACTCCCAACAAGATATACACAAGGAAAGGAATAACAAAAATAAATGTTGAAACACCCAACCTAGCTAACGAGAACCATTTTAACAACAAACGTTAAGAAACCTCGACAAACATAACCACAAACGTTACGAAACCTCAACAAACATAACCACAAACAACCTCACAATCTCAAACGTAAAGTCTAACTCCAAACGTAGCTCCACCAAAGACTTACTAACTAAATGATCTCACCCAACAAAGGCGAATAAAGCTTCAAACAAGGACTCCTAACCCACAAGGAACCATAAGCCTAGGAAAGCGTTGGCAAACATGACCACAACCACATCTGAACCACATCTACCTCACAACTATATAAAACGAGACACCTCGACTAAACTAAAGCACGAACACCACCTCGACATCTCCAATCTCACCTGAAAAAGAATCGAGAAAGGGGTAAGTTCCACCAGACCACAAACTAAGACGAATGAAACTTCAAAGAAAAACTCTCTAACTCGCCCAAGCCCCACAAACCATAGAAAAACAAAGCTCCAAAGCTAACCTCACAATTCAACAAACGAACGATAATTATAACTTTCTACTAATAAAACAAGACTAAACACCTGGCTAAATAAAGAATCAAGTCATAAAAGTACAGGATTTTACGCAAGAAAGAAAATCAAAATTGTGCCGTGATATAAACTGAATCTATCCGAAGGATATACGCCTCAACCATCCAAGCCACAAGCCGACTCACTAAACCAAACACAAAATTTAACCCTGAATATCACTCAAAACAACTCTTCCAATCCCTCAATCTAAACATTTGTGAATCAATTCCAAAATCATTATTGTGAACTAAACGACTCCAAGGCTACAATGTGCAGAAATCATCCAATTCGCTCAAAACAAACATTAATCTCGCTTCGAGCAACCCAAACATAAATTCTAGCTCTGACCGCAACTCAAGCAAACCTTAACTAGGGACAAGCAAACCCCACCAAAAAATCATAATCCAAATATCTCACTCCAAAGCTCACAAATTGTACACAAGTCTCAAACCAACTATCAGTTCTAAAATCTATAAATTTTAACATGTGACAATCTCATTACCCTCCAGGAAAAACCCGAAACATTTTTACGAAAAAGATTTTATAC
>JAULLG010076010.1:0-13630 GCA_035668355.1 Sarracenia leucophylla
TTTACATATATATATATATACACATATATATATATATATATAGAGAGAGAGAGAGATTTATTGTATATAAGAACACAATAACTAATATATAAGTTAGATAGTACAGATTGGATTGAAGGTGGGTTGAGAAAATATAACTGTAACGACCCAAATAGACCATCGACTCAACTTGAATAAAGAGTTGAACAAAAATTCTAACAACGTCGTTCAAAAGCTTAAACCCAAATTACTAGTAATAGCTCACAAGTTTTCTCGATGTGGGATTGTGATATCACAATATCCTCCACTCAAATACGCGACGCCCTTATCGCGTGATCTTTTCTCTTGTTAGAATGTGAATAACAGTCCATTAGTAGACATAGAACAGTCCATTAATGTGCACAAGACATACAACATTGGCGTCTCTACCCTTCTGTGAAACCTCTACTGCTCTATTCATACCGTTACGGGAATAAGGGTTGACTTTGATACCATTTGTAACGATCCAAGTGGGCCACTAATTCAATAATTTGAACAAAGAGTCTACCAATGTCCAAAAACTTAAGCCTAAACTACTTGTAATAATTCACAAGGTTCATTATATCCCAAACATATGATCTATCTCCCATCGATATGGGGTTGGAATATCATAATAACCCATTATCAATTCATTTGTTTTTAACTCAACACATCCAATTTAACCCATTCACTTATAAAATCAAACAGGCTGGTACGGGTTGAGGAACCCAACCCATTTACCTATAAAACCACATAGGTTAATATGGTTGATGTGATTTAACAAATTAAATCAGGTGATCAATTATTTGTGTACTCCTAATTTATAAGACCTCTCTTTTGTAAATGAACTCGGGACAAATCATGTCTACAAGTATTTAAATGAGTTTGGAAGCATTAAATATGTTAAAAGTAAATATTTTCTATAAATATAATGTGTTTATATAGATTTCTTCTTCGTAATTGTCAATTTGACAACTTCAACTTGCAGATCAACTGTCTTCTTCGGTGAGTTCGAGTGTTTGGGACCTGGGGCAAATTACACATACAAAGTCTCGTATGGGAAGCAACTGACGCAATTCGAAGTAGCAGCTTACATGGATGTCTGCTACATTAATGGAGACAAATGGCTTCTCCCTCAACGAAGCTCGCGAAAACACTTCACTTCATTAAACCTTATTACGATGAATGATACTATTAAAGTATTGAAAGGAGAGAGAAGTGAGAAAGAGATGTGATTCAATAACAAGTGATAATAGTAGATAAGAGAAAGATGTAATTCAATAACAATTGATAGTAGTATAGCAAAGTTAATGGTATATATTATAAATAACATTATGGTTTGTTGTCGTAATGTACCAAACTTAATATTTGAAAATTTTCAAATTAATAATTATTTGGTAGATGACCGTAAAATCTGAGTATTGTTCTTTAGGGACTAAGAATATGTATTCACAATTTTATAAGTTAAAATCCAATCCTGTTTTTCTTTTCAAAAAGAATTTTTTTGATTTTTTTTTTATTAAAAATTTATATTAAATTAATCTAAAATTAAAATATTTTTTTATATATATATATATATATATATAGAGAGAGAGAGAGAGAGAGAGAGAGAGAGAGAGAGAGAGAGATCCTAGGATTTTGAATCCATCCTAAGTAGTATTTTAAATTCGGTGAAATTTCGTTTTCAGTTTAGCTTTAATTTGATCTCAATTATAAGTCGAACACGGATGATAAAAAAAAAGAAAAGAATTCAATCCAAACATGACATAGTCCATCTAGATTGGCACGAGTCGTCCGATGATTAGTGGGTTGAACCTCTTCTTTGGAGTCTGTAGATCGACCCGAGCTCGATGCCCCTCTCGAGTTTTGTTACCAAACCCAAAATTAGGCCCACTTGAGATTCAATCTTATTATTTTTTTTAAATATTTTATGATATGTAAGAGAAAGCAAATATATAAGAAATAAATAATAATAAAAATAATGATTTTTATTATTTTATATTTTTAAACTAAAATAAATAATTAAAGGTCATCGTTTATTAAATTATAAGGTAGTTTATAAATATAAAGTAGCCATAATTTATTGTTTTATTAAAGTATAAATACCATTTTTTTTATAAAATTATAAGTTAATTAGTTTATAAAAATAAATTTATAATAAACTATTATTTATTAAGTTATAAATACCAATGTGTTTTAAATTATTATAAAGAGTAAGAATTAAAAATAGTAATTATTATTATTATTATTACTAATTAGTTTATAAATCACATATAAGAAACACAAAGACAATGTATATAAAAGCAATTTAAAAATGGAGCAATTAAATATTAGTCCATTTTTAAAGTGATTTATAAAAATTTTAAGTCCCATTAAAAAATCATTTTTTAAACTCTAGTCCCATATTTAAAATAATATTTTAAAAATTAATAAATATCCGTTTTGTAGCCCTAAGTCCCTCATTTCTCTGTTGCACTTTTCACTCTATGTTGTCTTGGTCTAGGCTATGAAGAAAAGAGGAAGAAAAAAAAGATTTTTTTTAAAAAAAAAATTGCATTAAAGACCATATCCGATAATGATGCCAAACACTCAAACTTAAAAACGTAACTTTTTAGAAGAAAAAAAAAACTAACTTACACTTGGATGCCAAATGGGCACTTAGTCCGTATCAATGTCGACCCTTCGTGAATAAGTAGAAAATAAAAGGTGGTATAATTGAGTAATTATTCGGTACTTCGTGGTATAATTGAGTAATTATTTGGTACTTTTGGAGTATCCTGTGACAAGTTCATGTGGTATTTCCAACCAATATGGTTACAATAAATTTTACGGGAGGGATATGATGACTAGCCTTTATTGAATTATTATGAAACAAAAGACGACACACATTATGTAGGTTGCGATCATTTATTTGTTGAAAATGATACATGACATCACTTGTATGGTACTTGAGGAATATATAATAATTTTATGATACAATTAATATGCATCGATATTTTTTATTTACAAATAGTACCACTTAAACAATATCACGTGAATCACTTTACCCAATAATTAATTTATTTGTTAGTTCAAAATCACTTTAGCCTCTAATTACTTTCCCAAACCATGGTAGGATTTTGCTTATGTGATCATTTTCATCTTTAAATAAGTTTTTACCATTTTTATACCTTTAAAATTTCTTATTAATTAAGGAAAAAAATTTAAAAAATCAAAATAATTTTAAAATAGAAATAAAAAAATAAGCAACCCAAAAAATTATATATATTTTCGTAAAAGGAAACTGCTTCTCGGTCGTTCCCAGCCCAACAATATTGTGTTGATGGATTTTTTTTGTTTGAAAATATGTTTTAATGATTGGATTCGTTTATTATGTATGATAGGTACGGATAAAATACCCCTAACCGGACCCTAAGGGATTGGCCCAAACTCATGATGGAGAAGCCCAAAGATGGACCAGCCCAATCCAATGGGCAATAGCCCAACAAGGTAACAGAGATAGACACACCCGGGCTGCCGACCGTTCCTCACGAAGGACTTAACCAGGATAAAACCGACCTGAGGTCGGGACGATTCCCAACCCTCCTTACGAGCAATCAGCCCGGTGGGTGGCAACTAGCTACGACCCCTCCAATCGATAACCGACCTCTATTCGCCATCAGCCCCGTAGTAGGCCCGCGGTAATTAGAAGTAACTGTTTCCCCGGGGATCTCGGGATCATGATCTGACAGATTTCCCATCATTCCTAATCCATTATGAAAAGGAATATCCGAACACGGTAACACGTGCCTAAGGGCTGCATACCTCCACATTCGACGAACGGTATATAAGTCAGGAGCAACTAGGATGAAAGGTACGCCACTATTAACCCTAATCGCCGCCTGCCTCTTTCTCTTTCATTACTTTACCTGCACATTTATATTGTCTACGAACTGACTTGATCGTCGGAGAGAGTACGCCGAAAACCCCTTCTGGCCCCCCTTTCTAACGTGATCTACCCTCTTTTGCAGGCCCACGGACCTTGGAGTTGACCAGTACAGATTTTGACGCTATCATTTGGCACCATCTGTGGGAACGATTTTACTTTTTTGATAGCTTTGAATCGCCTCACGACCCACCCCAGATCCTCAGAAGGAGAGGATGATTCAGACCAACGGTCCGAGAAATATCCGTCCGCCGAGATAGGGGACGGCGGCATCCCGAGAACGAGGACTCCAAAAGGGGCGGATAAATGCCTAAAATCCTAGCCAACCCCCGCAGAATTCAGTGCCACGTTTACGGAGCAGGATGATTCACCAATCTGTCATCCTCACGACGAATCTCTCGTTATAAGCCTCCAGGTGGGCAATCACATTGTAAGGAGGGTGCTCGTTGATAGCGGAAGTACTGCGGATATTCTCTTTGTGGAAGTCTTCAACAAGATGGAACTTAACCAGACGAAGTTAAATCCCTCGGGAACCCCACTTGTGGGATTATCAGGGCAAGGAACATCACTGTTGGGGTCAGTTCAACTCCTAACGACAATCGACGACGGAGAGGAGAAGTCATCGGCTATGATAACTTACATGGTCGTGGATATCCCACCAACGTATAACCCTATATTGGGTCAGGCGGCCTTAAACCGCTTTCAGGCCATCCCATCAACTTACCACTTGGTAGTCAATTTCCTCAAGCCTAGAGGAATAGGGCTAGCGAGGGGAACCTTACGGTTAGCCCGGGAGTGCTGTACGAGCCTACTGGGATACCCCAAACCCCAAGAAGCCCTAAGCAGGGAAGAATTACAGCCTGAACGCAACAACGAACAAGAACGCCCGCAGCCGGCTGGTGAGCTGGTAGAAGTGCCAATCAACGATGAGGAAAGGTCAAAAACCGTCAAGATGGGGTCCCAGCTAGAAGGGAATTTGAAAAACGCCTTAGTAGGCTTTCTGAAAGAAAACAAGCGCGCCTTCGCTTAGAGCAGCGCTGACATGCTGGGGATATCCCCTAGCGTCATGGTCCACCGCCTAAATGTAGACCCCCGCATGAGACCGATCAAGCAAAAACATTGAGTGTTCGCGCAAGAACGGCAGGAGGCCATCATTGCGGAAGTTGGCAAGCTCCGATCTGCTAGGTTCGTGAGAGAGCTAAAATACCCAGAGTGGCTGGCCAACGTAGCGATGGTTAAGAAACCTAACGGCAAATGGAGGATGTGTATTGACTTTACTGATCTGAACAAGGCTTGCCCTAAAAATAGCTATCTGCTCCCGAAGATAGACCTATTGGTAGACTCCACCTTGGGTCACGAGCTCCTCAGTTTTATGGATACTTTTTTCGGGATATAACCAGATCTTGATGCACGTCCCCGACCGCAAGAAAAGACATCATTTATAACCCTCAGGGGACTGTATTGTTATAGGGTGATATCATTTGGACTAAAGAACGCTGGAACCACGTACCAGCGGATGGTTAATAACATGTTCGAAAAGAAAATCGGTAGAAATATGGAGGTCTACGTCGATGACATGTTAGTAAAAATCCGGACCGCCGACCAGCACATGGTTGACCTGGTAGAGGTCTTTCAGGTGTTAGACCTGTATCAGATGAAGTTGAATCCAGATAAGTGCGCGTTCGGTGTCTCGGCACGAAAGTTCCTTGGTTTCCTTGTCAGCCAGAGAGGAATAGAGGCCAACCCCGACAAAATCCAGGCCATCATCGATATCCAACCGCTAACCAAAACCAAAGACGTACAACGATTGACCGGGAGGGTGGCAGCCCTCAATCGCTTCATGTCCAGATCCACGGACAAATGTTTTCCCTTCTTCAAGGTGCTAAAAAAAGGCCTTCAAATGGACCGAAGAATGTGACCAAGCCTTCTACGAGCTCAAGGCTTACTTAGCCAGCCCGCCCTTGTTGTCCAGCCCTGTCGATGGAGAAGAGCTCTACCTCTACCTAGCGGTGTCAGATGCCGCCGTGAGCGCAACACTGATCAGAGAAGGGGAAGGTCAGCAAAGGCTGGTTTATTATATTAGTAAAACCCTACTTCCCGCTGAAACCAGATACCCGAAGCTGGAGAAACTCGCCCTCGCGCTCGTAGTGGCCTCTCGGAGATTGCACCCCTACTTCCAATCTCACCCTATAGTCGTGTTCATAGACCAACCGTTGAAAAAGGTCCTCCAGAAGCCTGAGATGTCAGGAAGGTTGGTCCAGTGGTCAATCGAGCTCAGTCAACATGACATCGAGTTTCGATCGAGGCATGCGATAAAGGGCCAGGTAGTGGCCGATTTTCTGGTCGAGGTAGCTGTGACCGACCCCGAGCAGTCTGCAAGTCCACCCAATCGCCAGAACGCACCAACGTCCGATAAGGCTTCTACCAGCACCAACCCAGGAGCACCAGAATTCGATCAAACCAAGCTATGGACCGTCATGGTAGACGGCTCATCCCGAAGGGAAGTGGGAGGGGTAGGTCGAATTTTCACCTCACCCCATGCAGATCACCTCCGACATGCCATCCGATTGGAGTACCAGGTTACAAACAATGAGGCAGAATACAATGCTCTCATCAGGGCCCTTCAAATCGCTCGACTATATGAGGCCAAACAAGTTTCGGTAAGCACTGACTCTCAATTAATTGCCCAATAGATCAACGGCAACTACTAAGTGAAAAGCGATAGGTTGGGCCAGTACAAGACCATGGCGCAATAGTTGTTCTCAAGTTTCAGCGTCACGGAGGTTAAGCGAATACCTTATGCAGATAACGGAGAGGCCGATCAACTAGTGCAGTTGGCATCGAGCTGTTTGGAATCCCCCGAGGATAACGTGCGTTTTGATATCGCCACCAGCCGGGTTATAGACCAACCCCGGGAAGCTTTTCCCATGTCAGCACCGGAAGGATTTGATTGGGCGCTCCCCATCATTGACTTCCTCCGCTCGGGCAAGCATCCTGAAGAGAAGACGAAAGCCCGAAAACTCAAATTCAAAGCAGCCAAATACTTGCTAATCGGGAACGTCCTCTACCAAAAGGGAACCTCGGTCCCCTACTTACGCTACCTGGACAAAAACGAAGCCCAGTATGTTCTAAGAGAAGTTCACAAAGGAGTGTATGGTGACCACTCAGGGTATCGACCTCTGGCCAGGAAGATCGCACGAGCTGGGTACTATTGGCCAACCATGGCCGGTGACACGAAAGCTTTTATCGCTAAATGTGACAAATGCCAATGCTTCGCCAACGTCTCCCACCAACCACCAGAAGAACTCACAGTCCTGACAACTTCATGGCCCTTCGCGCAATGGGGACTTGATATTGTTGGTCCCCTCCCGATGGCAAAGGGGCAAGAAAGGTTCTTACTAGTCGGGATTGACTACTTCACCAAATGGGTGGAAGCACAGCCCCTAGCCAAGATCACGGAACCAAATATCAGGCAGTTCATTTGGAAAATGATTATTTGCCGGTTCGGAATACCGCAGGTCATAGTAACGAACAACGGTAAACAATTCGACAACAGAAATTTCAAGAGTTTCTACGCAGAGTATGGCGTCAAACTGCACTTTGCATCCCCCGCCCACCCTCAGTCCAATGGACAAGTGGAGGTAACAAACCGAACGTTGTTGAAAATAATAAAGACCAAACTAGAGAAAGCAAAGGGCCTTTGAGCAAAGGGACTACTAAGCGTCCTCTGGGCTTACAACACTACGGCAAGGACCCTGACATGAGCCTCTCCATACCTATTAACCTACGGCCATGAAGCCGTCCTCCCGGTGGAAATCGGTCTACCAAGCGCCAGAACCGCCCACTTCGACCCCACTGGCAATGACCAGGAGCTCAGCTTGGACTTAGACCTCATCGATGAGGAAAGGTAGCGACCTGCTATGCGAGTAGCAGCTTATCAGAGCAGTACAAGGAAGTTGTACAATTCCTATGTCAAAGAATGGAAATTCCAACCTGGGGACTTGGTTCTGAGTAAAGTAATGCTGGCCACGAAAGACCCCACCGAAGGAAAGCTAGGGCCCATGTGGGAAGGCCTATACATCGTTAAGACAGTAGCTGGAAGAGGAGCTTACAGGCTTCAAGACAAGGAAGGACGGGATCTGACACACCCGTGGAATGCTGAGCACCTAAAGAGGTACTACCCTTAAAAGGAAAGGATAATTTGTTACCCCAAAAATGAACCTTGTATGCTCGCACTTGTTTCGCCATTAATAAAATGGTCTTGTTAAAGCAACTTTCCCCATCCCGTCTAGGATTCTCAAAGAATTCTCTAGGCATGGATATCCCACATAAGCTGATTTGTAGGGACCCAATATAGAAAGGAGGGTCTACTGCGCCTATGGGTGGGGGCAAAGAATCAAGACTCTCCCTGGGATACCAGCCCTAGCAGACCGAAGACCTACTGCGCCTACGGGCAGGGGCAAAGAACCAAAACTCTCCCTAGGATACCAGCCCTAGTAGCCCGAAGACCTACTGTGCCTATGGGTGGGGGCAGAGAACCAAAACTCTCCCCAGGATACCAGCCCTAGTAGATCGAAGACCTACTGCGCCTACGGGCGGGGGCAGAGGACCAAAACTCTCCCCAGGATACCAACCCCAGTAGATCGAAGACCTACTGCGCCTACGGACGGGGGTAGAGAACCAAAACTCTCCCCAGGATACCAACCCCAGTAGCCCGAAGACCTACTGCGCCTATGGACGGGGACAGAGAACCAAAACACTCCCCGGGATACCAGCCCCTGCAGACCGAAGACCTACTGCGCCTACGGACGGGGGCAGAGAACCAAAACTCTCCCCGGGATACCAGCCCCAGTAGACCGAAGATCTACTATGCCTACGGGCGGGGGCAGAGAACCAAAAATCTCCCCGGGATACCAGTCCCAGTAGCCCGAAGACCTACTGCACCTACGGGCGGGGGCAGAGAACCGAGACTCTCCCTAGGATACCAGCCCTAGTAGTCCGAAGATCTACTGCACCTACGGGCGGGGGCAGAGAACCAAAACTCTTCCCGGGATACCAGTCCCAGTAAATCGAAGACCTACTGCACCTACGAACGGGGGTAGAGAACCAAAACTCTCCCCGGGATACTAGCCCCAGTAGCCCGAAGACCTATTGCGCCTATGAGCGGGGGCGGAGAACCAAAACTCTCTCCCCGGGATACCTGCCCCAATAGCCCGAGAAGTACTAATGCCCGAGATAGATCCCAGGGCCCAAAGGCAAAGACAGAAAATATGTACACATAGCACGCAAATCCATGGGCGGGGCCCACTACTAAACAATCAATTATGCAAAAGGCAGCACACAAGATAAGAAGCCAAACATGCAGTGTATATAATATAAAAACAACATCCAAAAACGGATCATACGACCTGGGGAATCAGAAGTTCTCAACACAGGCCACCTAAGCATTCATGACAAGAGTACTAGGAAAGCAATAAACCAAAAACAGAAGCAATGTTTGATCCGAAGAGTACAGGAAAAAAGATGATACAGATTCATATAAGAGTTTCGGGGGGAGGAGAAGGAGGGGGAGAGTCAAGCCCCCTACTCCAGTAAGCACGGTGACAGAAGGGCTCTGCATCAGCAGGGCCAATATCTTCATCGCTGTCAAGATCAAGGAGGACGCCCTTTCCTTTTTCCGTAGCAGAGGCCCTCCTCACCCGCAGGATAGAGCTGAAGTCCATATGTGGCCATTTGCTCTAGGCAAGCCCCCTAAAGGCCTCGAAGCCCTCACGCCAGCTGTCGGCCACCCCCTTATGCAGGCTGGCCTCCAATGCCCACGCACGGTCCTTCTCCCTACGCAGCTCTTGCCGCAAGCCCTCTATCTCCCCAAATTGCCGTCGAAGATCTCCTCTCAGCCGGTGTTCCGACGAGTGCAATCGCGACAGCCTCCGCGTCATCTCATGGCCAAGGGCAATGGCCTACAACACAGACCACAAGCAACACCACAGATGGATGAAAGACAATTCGAACCAACAACACAAAGAAACACCATGGCTCTACAGGCAAAGTAAAAACAGTCGTTAGACTTACCCTACTGGAATCTCGCCAGAAATGACCAATGAGCATCCTGGTGGAAAAACTACGGAGGGCCTCGTTATCCAACTCGGTAAGAGCCCTCTCAATAAAATCAGCCCCACGCTCCGTAGTAGCGAAAAAGGGAGTCCCTGGGTGGAAGCTGCTAGTCTTCAACCTTGCTAGGATTGAAGGTGGCGGAACATCGTCAGCCGCGGGCACCCTTGCCGTGGCTGGAACCTCCCTGACCTCCGATGCCCCCTAGCCATCGCGGCCTCTGCAGCTTCCTGAAGATGCACTATGTCTGCTTTAACATTCCCCGTAATGCGAACCATAGACTACCGACGGGCAATCTCTCCGGCAACAACCCCCCTGGGTTCGATAAGTAACACCGCCTCCCGAAACGCGACTCCGGGATGTCTTAACGTCACTTCTCCCCTACCTCTCCCTCTCCCCCGTCCTCGGACTTGCCCCTGTCCGGAGAAAGAATTCCCTTGTCTCCTAGCCATTAAACTGGTTATCAGAACCCCCAAAATTTCTAGAAACGGAGAAGCAAGAAAATAAAGAAAAACCCTAAAATCCAAATGAAAGATTACCAAACTGTATATTTAAATGCGCCCAACCGAATCGATGCAAAAACAGTTCGATGGACGGAAAACAGAGCGTCGAATGGCGGCGGGTGTTTTCGAAAAGACACCCCATCATTATACGCATTAATGACAGAGATGGTAAACGTGCCTCTTAGCTGCAAGCACCCGCCAACTCCAAAGGAACGCGTGTCAAGTGCAGGCCCAACCCGTATAAGACGCTGGGAGGGAAACTAGAAGACAACTCGAATAAAGATTGGTATTCCAGAGCGTTCCCCGACCTGCGATCGGGAAACACTAGGAATAGGGGACTACTGATGGGGAAGGCTCAAAATCAACGCAAGCATAAAGCCCGAACTGTGAAAGCATAGGACCGAGTATTCTCGATCGCA
This sequence comes from Sarracenia leucophylla, assembly GCA_035668355.1. NCBI lineage: Eukaryota > Viridiplantae > Streptophyta > Magnoliopsida > Ericales > Sarraceniaceae > Sarracenia > Sarracenia leucophylla. The sequence continues at coordinate 10,956 of JAULLG010076010.1, forward strand.
TCTCGACTACCTCTGAATACGATCCAGAATAGGGGACTACTGATAGGTACGGATAAAATACCCCAAACTGGGCCCTAAGGGATTGGCCCAAACTCGCGATGGAGAAGCCCAAAGTCGGACCAGCCCAATCCAATGGACAATAGCCCAACAAGGTAACAGAGATAGACATACCCGGGCTGCCGACCATTCCTCACGAAGGACTTAACCAGAATAAAATCGACCTGAGGTCGAGAAGATTCCCAACCCTCCTTACGAGCAACAGCCCGGTGGGTGGCAACCAGCTATGACCCCTCCAATCGATAACCGACCTCTATTCGCCATCAGCTCCGTAGTGGGCCCACAGTAATTAGAAGTAACTATTTCCCCGGGGAACTCGGGATCATGATCTGATAGATTCCACATCATTCCTAATCCGTTATGGAAAGGAATATCCGAACACGGTAACACGCGCCTAAGGGCCATGTACCTCCCCATTCGACGAACGGTATATAAGCCAGGAGCAACTAGGATGAAAGGTACGCCACTATTAACCCTAATCACCGCCTGCCTCTTCCTCTTCCATTACTTTACCTGCACCTTCATATTGTCTACGGACTAACTTGATCGTCGGAGAGGGTACGCCGGAAACCCCTTCCGACTCTCTTTCTAACGTGATCTACCCTCTTTTGCAGGTCCACGGATCTTGGTGTGGACCAGTATAGATTCTGACGCTATCACTATCCAAATATTCTAAAAAAATTGGCTCCATATTAATTTTGCCGAGCTTAAAAATTATATGAAAGTTAAAATGTTTATTTTGTAGTTGTCCTAATGTTCTAAAAACACACTCGATATAAATTTTAACAAGCTATTTAATCAAAATAAAAAATAAAAAAATTTGTTTTATAGCTGTAATGTCACAACTTTTTTTTTGAGAAACATGAAATTCAAACAAGTTGTTATTTTTACTTATTTTTAGGGCTTTTTTAGGATTAGGCCCGTGGTTTAATACTTAAGATGGATTTAACCCTTTAATTAAATAACTAAAATTATGAAAGGACCAAATTACCCCTTTATTCCTCTCTCTGTTTATCTTGCCCGCCCTCCCCCCACACGACGATCTGTCTCTCTCTCTCTCTCTCTCCACCGCTGCTCCTTCGCTGATGCTGCCACTGCTCCTTTACCATCCACCCTAGCTCTAATCGTGAGCCTTCACCATCGATTTCGATGACGGCTGAGAGATGAAGATCGAAGACGAAGAGGATCGAAGATCAAACAAAAAAGATGAAGACGAAGATCGGATTTGTTTTTGGATCTGTGTTTTAGGAGATTTCGATTTATGATCGGTGCCAATACAGTCGCAGCGCTCTTCTTCTTCTCCTTCACTTCGATTCTGGTTTGACTTGGATTCGTGATCTTGTGATTCATTTGTTGATTCATTTATTGATTCTGGTTCGACTTGGATTCACGATCTGGTTCGAACATAAATCTTGTGATTCATTTGTTGATTTTTTTCTATTTATGATTTCGATTTGGGATAACATATCTTCTGTTTGATTTGTGATATCGATTTGTGATTCTTGGATTTGTCAATTTTGGTTTGGATTTGTTGGATTTGTTGGAATTTTCGTGGCTACGGTGATCATTTGAATACGTTTGGATTTGTTTTTCTGTGCCATGTATCAGTAATATATGTTCTATGTATCACTGAGACATAGGCTATGTATCGGTGATACACCAATATATCACTGATACATAGACCATGTATCAGTGATACATAGGCCATGTATCACTGATACATAGCTTATGTATCAGTGATACATAGGCTATGTATCACTGATACATCAATGTATACTGATACACTAGATGAAAATTTTTGGAATTTTGAAATTAATGGTGGTGGTGGTATATCACTGAAATTTTGAAATTACTGGTGGTGTATCATTAAAATTTTGAAATCATTGGTGGTGCTGGTGGTGGTGTATCACTGAAATTTTGAAATCACTGGTGATGTATCACTGAAATTTTGAAATCACTGGTGGTGGTAGTGGTTGTCGGCGGCGGCAGCGGTGGTGGTTGGTGGCGATGGTTGTGGTTGGTGGCGGTGTCGGTGGTGGTGGTCGATGGCGGCGGCGGTAGTGACGGTGGTGGTTTGCGGCGGCGGCAGCGGTGGTTGGCGGTTGCAGTGGCTATGGGTGTGGCTGTGATAGTAGGGGCAGGGGTGGGATAATTTTGTATAATAAGGGTATAAGAGTCCAATAAAATTTTAAAAATATTAAATTTATTATTAAAATAATTACAGTGTTGAATCCTAAATTCTATATTAACAAATGACTGAATCCCAATGGACCCTTATTTTTAGGGTTTTTAGGATTCAGCCCTTTGTTGAGGGCGCGTACAGGATTCAGCCCTTTTAGGATTAGGAACTTTTAAAAAGCAAAATAGATAATTAAAACATTTTATAATGCCAAATTTGCTCTTCATCTGGTTTCATACGTTCTTCCTCTCTATCTCGCTTCCTCCATAGCTTCCATCTCCAGATCTCCTCATCTATTCTAAGATCAAAAAACTTAATCGCAAAAATTCAAATCGCAAGATCAAAAACAAAAACTGAAATCACAAGATCAAAAACTCAATCGTAGTAAGATTTGCAAAAACTCAAATCGAAATATTTTCTGACATAAAACAAGAAATTC
>JAULLG010077098.1:0-13614 GCA_035668355.1 Sarracenia leucophylla
TTCGGTCGACTGATCCTCTTAAAAATGCTTGAACTGATTTTTCTTCTTGCTATTCCTCTTGAACTTTGAACATGAGCTTTCATTGAATCCTTGACTTTGTGTTATGCTTTTCAAATCCTAAAAATGATATCAATATACACAATTAGATCCATAGGTTTGTTATCATCAAAACGGATGTTAAAGCCTTGTTTGGCCAACATGAGTATCACCATACTCAATCCAAACAGAGGTTGCGTGTAGCATGTGGTACACAGGAACTAGTCCCGATCTCCCTATCAACTAGGGCTTCGAGATACCTCGGCCAGGTGTATGTTCAAGCACCGTGCAGGTGGAAGGTGGTGGGAATGATGCCAGAAAAGATAGGCAAGATGAACACCTAATATAAGGTCAAGGACATCTATGCTCATAACTCCAAGTGCGGTCTAGTTACCGATCCTAAGAAAGCTAAGAACTACGGCACACCGGAGGGTGGTAACATCGGAGGCTTCTCCGGAACTACTAGCTGAGAGACAAGAGTGTGAGACTATAACAAGTCACATGGTCTCAAGTTACTACACAGCAAGATAACATGGCCTAGGGTCATGAAACTAATGCAAGTCTGAAAGCTTACAATTATTCTAACAAGGATTTTCTTAACCAGCATGCTATGAATACAAGACTTAACATAAGTAAGAGATGTAATGACTATTCTAGATACAACACATGAAACCTATGGAAATCTATATAAGACATAGAAAAATATATATACAATTTTTGAGAGGAGGAGGAAGATGCATTACCTTGGGTATGTCATGTATCTTAAGACATTGATGTGGGATCAAATGTCTAAGGCTTGAGGGAGCCTAAGTGGCAGCAGCGTCAGCTCCTCCATAAACAACCAGAAGGCTGGGAGAGAGATTCTAAAAAACCTAACGGCGGGTATGAAGTGTATATATAGAAAATTACACTGGCACTCGAATGCTGTACGAGCGCACTGCAGGCGCTATAACGCGGTCGAGCATTATTTGGGCAGAGTTAAAATATGACATGCTTTTGTCTGCCGCGCCAATGAGAATCGTTAGGGTTTCACCGTTGAGCTCTAGCGCTCTTCGGGCGCACCACAGGCGTTGGGAAAACCCTACTCTCGACAACGAGGATACAAAACATAAAGTAGGGCCACTCGAGCTCTCTACGGGCTCTTTTCTAGCGCTTCAATATCTCAACTCTCATCAAGAAAGAATTAAGAAATTTAATTAGGGGAGATCGAGCTCTCTATGGGCTCTCTTCAGGCGCTCCAATGTCTCAACTCTCGGTTTATCAACAAAAACATAAATACGTATACGCCGCTCGATGCCACTTGAGCACTCAACGAATGCTCGAAGGCACAGCAAGTAGTTCGAGCTCCTTCGCACTCCAGTGCCTATAATTCATGGTAAGTCATGAATTCTCTAAGGCAACATAAAACATAAACTACCCTATATGATGTATGAAGTGAATGCATATGGGTGTGTGTATGTGAGTGCCATATACCTGTAAGGATCGGAGCGGGCTTGCTAAATGTGAGTAGGACGGAGGACCTAAACACAAATACCCAAAAACCCCAAACCCAAAATAGAAGGTGTACACACAATGGTTTTGTTTTACTCAACCCGGGAATAGCCAATATATTAACAATCTCTCCCTTTAGCATTTTTGGGACAAAATCGTATAAACAAAAACAAGGCTTATAAATGAAAAAAGAACCAAAGGGAATAAATTACATTTAAACTCAAAGTCATAATCTAATCTGTAATGCCTTGTGTAAACAGCATGTCTGTTCACTGCACATGAAACTCAAAACCAAAGTGAAGCATATACATGATAAAATAAAAACATAAAATGCATATTCCGAGTTAATCATGGTAGGGTAAAATTGTAAGTAAACATGTATAAACAAAAGACATATATATGTAATTTAACAATTATATCATGTCATAGTAGTTAGGAAAAGACATACGTCTCTTTAAACATACATCTAACTAAAAAAAAAATACAACAAAATATCCTAACATATATACTAACATATAATAACATACATATTAACATCTCTCCCCCTTTTGTCTCGAAAGGACAAAGGGTGCAAGACGAAAAAAGAAAGAAACAGAAGCCGGGCAACAGCATTACTACATCTCCTCATCAGAGAAGGAGTCTGTAACATCGTCATGCCTTTGTTGCTGAGCAGGGGCTGTGGCTCCTTGAATAATGGCATTGTTATTAGCAGATAGAGATTATAGATACTATTGAAGGATGACCATGACAGAGAATCTGACAATGCACATCATCTCCCATAGTAGTAGTAATGTCCGGTACTGAAGGGATAATTGGACCTGGAGATGTCTTTGGAGAGATAGAGAAAATAGGATGTCTAGTCCCTAGAGAAGAGGCACGCCCAACAGACTCATGTGTAGGCATATTAGACATGTGGCGTGGTAGGTCAGGAACTGGAACGAGAGAGGGAAATGGTGACACGAGGTCAGAGTGGGCTGGTGCGAGACGTTCAGCAACAGGGATGGCAGCAGTATCGCAGCTTACATGAGCAATGCTCCTATATAGAATTCTTTAGGTGATGGTTCCCTGTGGATAGAGTACATGTTCATTGGGAATTCATGGAACCAATCGACTCTTGTAGAAGTGAGTAATAAGGGAGGCATAGGGAATCCAGGAGGTACCAGCTGGATGATGGGAGTAAGATTGTATGACACACAAGATGTGACTGGCGAGGTCCATGGAATAACCGTGACCGATCGCATAGACAAGATCAGCACGAGAAGTCGGTAGGTTAGAGGTATGACTGTAGGGTCGATGACAGAGGCCACAATGTGGTGGAGCAGTCGATAATGTGGAGCAAGATGACGGGAGCAGAGTGTCACAACTCTACTAAAGGTTCCATCAGATAGCTCACGAGAAATCTCAGACCGATTAGAACGAGAATCGTCAGAGAGAGGATACTGAGGGTTTGTAATACGCGAAAGATGATACAAGGGCATAATGTCTGAGATCAAAGAACTCAATCGGCTACCACATATTATGACCAAGAGGGAATGGTCAGACTCATCGAAGGAGGTCACGTTAGAATAGAATTCACAAACCATCTCTAGGAGAATAAGCTCGTGATTAGAGCATAATTCCAACCAACCCCGGTGCTAAAATTGAGCCTTGAGCCCAATTGGGGCAAACCTCGAGAGATGAATATTTCTCTCAATAAGGATCCCATGTGTTGCTATAGCTCCATACGAAGCTTTGGCCAACTTGGTGGGAAAGCAAGGAAAGGGCAGAGACGATGGTCGCTTCCAGCCACGGGATTTACCTTTGTTGCTTGAGATCCCTCTTCCTCTGACAAGGAACCCCAAAATCTCTAGAAAGGGTGAGCCCATGACCAAGGTGAAGAGGGTCACCACAAATGGTGCGGTCGAAAAACCTGTATGACGAAGGCCTAGGGGTCGAATTGGGATGTAGGCCGTAAAAGGAATATGACCGAAGGCGGAAGTGAGATGAATGGTCCTTAGAGGTGAAAAAAGGAATGAGGGATTTCTCACAAGAACACGGGAAAGGTGTCTTAATTATTCTTATTGAGACACAATTTCACATAGATGCACTCAACTGCCGTCATGGTGCTCGTGCGTAGACACCTCAAGCGCATAACGAGAGTATATGTGAGGAGGAGACTTGGAATAGGCTCATGGTCTAGGAAACAAGTCCCTGGGACAAATACTCCCCCTGAATTGACCCACCCTAAACAAAATGAGGTAATACTCATATATACACATATTCTGAAACTCTCGCCCTAGAGCCAGAGAAACCCCTAGAAACACATGCAAAAAAAAAAACAAATATACAATAAAAATGTAAATTATAAGCATGGATATGAAATAAGCATTAATTAAAACTCACATAAGCACATAATACTTTGGTAATCCGCATGAAAAATGATAACCTATGTATCAATATATATATATATATATATATATATATATAAGGATTAACTTAAGTATATATAGTTCACATTATTTCTCTATTAACGGTGAACTGTGAACTCTGTGCACGGGAGCAAGATACTTGACTAGGCACAAGTCGGAATCAAATCCTATCATGAGGAAATGAACCAAGCGATCAAGTTAGAAGGCAAACCCAAATTATTAGGACCTCTAGATATGCGTGCAAACCTTAGTCTTATAATCAAAAAGGCATTTATGTGACCTTTTGGCCTTTATAAAACTCATAGCCAAATAAAACGCTAAACACACTTTATAGTATAGTGTGATAATTGTGATAACACAATATAGGGTATAGATAACAAAATATTGTTGTCATGGGAGACGCACGAACGACGACTTACACCTACAACAGGCGGTCATTCAGATGCGAATGCAGATAAGGGAAAGCATCTTAAGGTAAACCACAAACGTGGGTCAATCTAGATTAAGACTGTAAGGTCATAACCAAAAGTCTAGATGTAATACCTAACTTGTGACTCACAGGTATAAAGCTCCCTTAGAGTGTGTGCAGATAGAGAGATAACAAAGATATCAACCCATAGTATAAACACAAGCATAATTATACATGAAATAGGAAATTCAATTTATATGAAGATTCGTCAAAAAAATTTGCTCGATAAGAGTTATGGTTATCTCATATCACATCCATGTAAATAATAGGCATGATAGGCACACAAGCATGCAGAAAGAGAGGAAACAAAAAAAATAATACATAGCATATACACTCTCAAAACGACCTCTCCAGAAGAAATAACACTTGAGGAAACAAGAAACACCTAATCCTATCAAAGACACACATGTTCTAAGGAAGAGGCTACAAGGAACCTGAAGACACGAGGACAATACCTAAAAAAAACCTAAGGGGTGTACAATGGATTTGTTAGCTCACTGCGCAAGGAAAGACTTGGAAAGGGAAATTTCTGACACACCAACAACGTGCAAGGGTTGGCACAAAGGGTCCTATGGTTCCAACAGAAGCAACGACCACCTCATTGCGCAAGACAAAGTGTGACATCCTGGTTTCCCACATCAGAAAGGGAGAGGGAGTCCTGGGCTATATAAGGAAAAACCTGCATCCTTACGCACAACGAGGCCTTTTCCCTGGTGGTCCAAATCTCATAAAAACTCCACAGTTAAGCATGCTTGACTAGGAGCAATTTGGGATGAGTGACCCCCCTGGGAAATGCAAAACCGTGAGGGCCCATTCCCAAAGCTGACAATATCGTTGCCGTGTGAAGGGTCGGGTTGTTACATAAAAGATTTACAATGAATGAGTATTAAAAAAGATGAGTACAAAAACTGGTATAAAGAACCAGAAATAAAGCTCTAAGAATAAGAAATTAATTTTGGAGCTGTCAGAAGAGCAGTGAACTGATAGATTAGAGTTATGATGTTTTTCTTCTGTTCACCAACTATTTCAATGAGGAATAAATGCTCTTTAAATAGCTTCACATAAAATCTGGCCATTGGAGAGAAAGTTCTTGCCATTGAGAGCATTTAATGCTCGGAAAATATAGCCGTTGTGAGCTTCAGGGTTTTGATCTTTTTGCGCTAGGGTTGACTCACTACTTCTGGGGGTCGACTCAATGGATTTGGATCTGAGGTCCATGTCTGATTGTGTCGGCTCATCAACTTGAGGCGTCGACTCAATCTTTTGTAAGCTCTTTTCTCCAACTGCAGGGGTCGACTCATTCTTCGAATGGGTCAACTTATCTGTGATTCATTGAGAGTCTGTTTGGGCTTTTGATTTTAGGACGACTCATGGAGCTTGAGGGGTCGACTCATCACCTGAAATCTGGAACAAGAAGTTTGAAGGTGTCGACTTAAAATCTATTGGTGTTGACTCAAACTCGTGTATTAGTGATACTTCACCCTTGGTGTCGACTCAATAACTCTGGGTGTCGACTCAACTAGGCTCCCTACTTAAATCTAAGCTTCAGGTGTCGACTCATCCTATCTTTATGCCGACTCATCCTGTCTTGTGTCGACTCAACCATGTTGTCCCTTTGAATTTCGATCTTCCAAATATTTAACTTGGGCTCGAAACTTGATTTCTTCTTAAGCTTCAGTTCTTCTTAGATCTGTAGAAGAGCTCAAAGCTTTCTTCTTTGACCTTGAATAATGATCTCTCTTCGTCTTCATGATATATCGATCAATTGAAGCATTGAAGGGAGTAAGCAATCTTTCACCGTGTTTACCCTCCGATAGATACTTGGGCTCTGTTTGATCTTCTAGACATGGTCTAAGATGTTTAAACTTTAATCTTCATTATCTTCAAGACTTTCTTTTCAATCTTCAAATTCGTCAGATTTCTCGAGAGTTCTTGAGCTCCGATTCTTGATCCTTGATGGGCTTTTAGCTTTTGTGTTTTCATTTGACTTTTGCTTCATCTCATTTAACCCCTTTCTTGCTGCATGAGCCTTTTAGGCTAAGAAACTATAGAATACTTCGTCCTAAAAAATTCTTGTGATTCTCTTCATACTCTTAGGCTTGAGGTAGAACCGAAGAAGTTAGCCAAACTCAGAGAGAAAGAGAAGTCACCTTCACCAGCTAATAGTATCTGATGAGATGCATAAAAAAGCTTTATCCATACTTCTTCTCCTTCTTCTTCTTATTCTTCTGCTGATTCCCAAAAACTGACAGGTTGATTGCATCTTCTTACATCACCTTCAAACTCAAGTCTCTTCAGGGTTCAAGACTCTGTTGAGCTGATCCTTTTGACCTTGAGTCTTGATATCCTCTTTGGCATTCCTTTAAGCATCCATGCTCAATATAATAAGTCGATCCATAGTCCTTGTCTTGAATTTTTGCTGTGTTTAAAGGATGAGGTAATCCTAAAAAAATACATTCTAAAACACGAGCAAACATTAGCAATAACAAATCAATGTGTTGTTATAATCAAAACCAAAATAAGGCTTGATTGAAAAGGCATTTAGGCTAATAGTTTGATGTAATTAGACTACTCTAATTCATCAATATGTGATTTGTGCATATAAGAAGAGATGCTAACATGAGGGTTAGAGTTGAATGTGGATTATTCCCCTAATTTAGGGAAAGTTAAATGATTGATATATTAGACTAAATTTGATAATGTAAGAGGGTAATTAAGCCTTAAATATATAGGAATTGATAAGTTGTTAGCGAAAGCACTAAGTAGTTATTATGGGCATGTGGCGGGTTAGCCTAGGCTTCACCCCGTATGTTACGATTAATTGCTCTTATTCGACTTACAAGTGTATGAGAACAATATTCAACTTGTTGTTGTTGCATGCGATGTGTTTGGATAAGTGATTCTTTGTGAATCATCGGGGAGCCCGTCCCCTCGATTTTAGTCCGTAAGTTGGGTGTCTGTGGATTTGTTAAGATTCCTTGTGAATCTTTAGGGATCCCGTCTCCTCGGTTTTAGTCCGTATGTTGGGTGTCTAAGGTTGGATATGGTTTTATGTTAACCTCCGGGGAGCCCATCTCCTCGATTTTTAGTCCGTAAGTTGGGTGTCTGTTATGTGTGATTTTGTTGAGATGGAATAGAAACCATGTCCTTTATTTTGATTATGCATGTGTTGGAGAGTAAAAAAAGTTTATTTCTTGTTAAAAGCGTTCATACTTTAATTGCTGCAAAATCATCATACTTTTATATTCATATATTTCAGATTGCTATTTTCCTACGAGTTTCAGCTCATGCGTTGTTTTGTTTTAAAAATAACAATGCAGGTGATACAGACAAGGCTATCACTGAGGAGTAGATGTGATTAAAGGATTCCCTGTCACTGATGACGAGGGACTCGGGGATATGGATTTCATTATTTTATTTCATTCTTTAGTTGCTTAATAGTTGAAATAGTAGTAGTCACACCAAACTTTAGTTTTATTCGGTTTAATAAATATCTAAGGACTTGCGTCATTCTCATATTTTTTCTTGTATTGGAAAGGATTCGAGGTTATATAGGTTAGTTGTTCATTCATTATCTTTAATTCTGTGGGATTGACTAAAATTTCTCACGTTAGTTTTATTTAGTTATAAATCGAGTTGTATCATTTATTGGGTATGGACATGTGGTTGGATACTGTTGGGTGGGTTAGTGGAAAGTGGTGTAACGATAGTTCTTATTTGTGAAAGGTAAATTTAAGAATAAGTTGGAATTTCCTATGCATTTTGCTGAAAAACTCTAACAAGGACTTGGTAAAATTTACGTCAAATTTCATGTGTTTGAAAATACAATGTGGGTTTCCATTCTTACTGTACTATGCATTTCCTTAAGGTTTGTTATTTTACAAACCTTGAAAGATGGATTCTCAAATCTAAGTTTTTAAGTTAATGAAATACTCTATGTTTTCTTGAAGGTAAGCATGTTGTAGAAACATGTATGTTTTAAATTAACTTAATATTAGTTCTAATCTAAGCCTAGTGGAACTAAAACGTGCGAGTAGAACTATGTAGAAAGTCAGGGTGTGACAGTATAAGAAAGTATTTCCAGGTTTGGAAGACACTAAAAATTGAAGTACAAGTGTATCAAGGTTTGAGCCGACACAAATAGTTTTATGTCAACACCAGAAGAACTAAAGCTTCTAAGTATCAAAGGAAGTGTCGACACATTCAATATTTGAGTCGACACCACGGTGCTCCTTTGAGGTTTTAAAGCTCAAGTGTTGACATTAGTGAAGGTTGGATCGACACAAATTGAAGGCATCAACAATAAAGGCTCCTACAGTTTCAGTAGTGTCGACACCATGATAAAACAAGTCGACACAAAGCTCCTTACAGATCCTGAAGCTCAGAAGTGTCGACACCAAGAATAGTTGAGTCGACCCCAAAGCATTTTTATTTCAGGATTTCTGAAGCTCAAGCTTGAGTCAACACCTGTGGAGACCCAATATTTATTGTATTTAATATTTTTCTTATTTTTTAGGATGAGGCAATGTTAGAGACGTTTTGAAATTAATAATTTGACGCTTGTTGGAAATAAAATATTAAATTACCGGTCGATTGTGTATTTTGAGGCTAAATTAAAACTTTTTGTTTGGATGATAGCCTTTTGTTCTCTTTTTATAAGGTATGTATATGTGTGTGTGTGTGTGTGTGTGTGTGTGTGTGTGTGTGTGTGTGAAATTTTAAAACTATATTTAACAAAAACAAAATAATACTCGCACACACATGCGTGCAAGGGGGAGAAGCCATTTTTGCCAAAACAAAGAAACGGGGAAGGGAGAGAGGAGAGAAGAGAGAAGGGAAGGAGTCGTCGCCGATCACCAGTGCCACCACCACTAGCACTGACTACCTCTGGCGAGCCTAGTGCCGCCACTGATCATCGGAAAGGGTGAGAGGAAGGAGAGAAACGAGGGATGACAGGAGCACCAAACTCAGCCGCGCCTCTGATAGCCTGCGATTTTAGCTCAATTTTGAGCTATTCTCTTCGATTGGGGTAGGATCTACCACTAAATTTGAATAAATTTCATGCTTATGTAGTTAATTTCGTAGATTGTTATTTGTGTCAAATTTTGGTATGAAAACCCAAAAACCTAGGTTGAAAATTGTGAAATTGGAGATCCTATGGTATGGAATTGGAAAATAAGTTAGCGTTTATGTATATATATCATGATTAGAGCATTGATATGTTATCAATTTTTTTCAATGCTATGAGGATGTGGAATTCATATATAAAAGATAGGGTCTGGGTTTAGGCAATTTGGGGAGAATGGTCTTTTCGATAAATATTTGTGGAATTGAAAATTATTCTATGAAATTGATGTGAAATTGGATCTATGGTACTAATCTAAGATGTTTTGGAGATTAGAACGACGTTAGGGAAAATTGACGGGTTGAGGAAAATCTAGGATCTTGGGGTTTTAGGCCCTAACTTAGTGAATTAATTGCTATTGTAATTTAATTAGTACTCCTAGTGATGTGATTTCATTAGATTTGAACAAAATTCACGTGTTGATATATGGATAGTTAGTGGCATACATAGGCCTTTTGATATATGGATAGTTAGTGGCATACACAGGCCTTTCTATGTATATGTGTTGGATTATTAGTAGGCGGTTATAACCACTTGTTTTAGCACATGTATGTGTATCTGCATAGGCTTGGATGATGTTATGTTTGATGGCAAGGTGATAAGGTATCTAGTCTGAGAAATATGTTTGTGAGGAATAGGTGGTGTCGCTCGTTAGGTTGATACTTGTATTTAGACGTCTTTCATGGCACGTTGGTGTGAACAAATGGTTTGGGTGGATTGGGTGTGACCTAGTGAGGATCCTTGGGTGTGAATTGATTGTGCTGTGACACGGTTGTTAGAACTTTTTAGCTCTTGGGTTTTGTGTGTGCGAGAGGTGATGTGTGGTTACCATAGGGGTATGTTGAGGTGACATGCGGTCATCATAGGTGACGTGTTGATAGGTGATGTGTGGTCACCATAGTTTATGTTGAGGTGACGTTTAGTCACTGGAGGGTTATGAGATGATGATATGTGGTTACCATTGTGACGTGTGTGGTGGCATATAGTTATCATAGTGATTTGAGTGGTGATGTATAGTTGCTTTGGTGGCTCGTGACAGGTGGTGACGAGTAGTTGCCGTTGTGATAAATGTAATGACGTGTGGTTATCCTGGCGATGTGTGCGGTGACGTATAGTTACTGTTATGGAATGTGTGGTGACACGTAGTTACTCTAGTGACTTATGTGGTGACGTGTAACTATCGTAGTGACGTGTATGATGGCGTGAAGCTATCATAGTGATGTGTGCATGATGTATGGGTACTATGGTGATGTATTATGGGCTAGCCTAAACTTTACCCATGTTTATGGTTATTTGCTATGCTTCTGTATTATCTCACGTATATGACATGGGTTATAGATTTTAAATTCAGTAAGGAGATGGGTTACCTTATTTCTCTGATATTTTGACTATTCTAGGGTAGTTAGAATAACCTAGACTTACCAATTTGTGGATTAGAAGCATTGTGATCCCAGCTTAAGGGTTAGGGTTTGGGGATTGAGGATTTTCTCCAATTAGGAGAAAATAAGCAATTAACGTGGTTAATGTTAAGTTGATGATTCTTGTACACTCCTGAGCCTAGTTAGAGTGTTTATGGACATGATTAAGGCTGTGTTCTAGATTATGCATTTGACGGTCTATGTGATCGAGTGATGGGAATGCCTTGGCTTCCCCCTTGTTTGATGAATATTTGACCATTATCAGTGTCCTACGAAGCATTTTATGGTGTGTGATTGGTTTTGAGAATGTTGTTGAATGGCCCATCCATAAGTGGGGAGACTCCTTGTGAGTCATTGGACGGCCCATCCATAAGCGGGGAGACTCCTTGTGAGTCATCAGACGGCCCATCAGTAAGTAGGGATGGCTCCTTGTGAGTCAAGTTTGAGAGATACCTAGATTATAGACATCTTTGTGACTGATACCCATATTATAGATATCTCTATGGTTTATATCCTTAGAGTCAATATCTTTGTGATTGATATCTTTATTGTAGATATCTTTGTGGTTGGTATTCCTTTTGTCGATATCTTTGTTGTTGATTTCTTTATTACTGATATATTTATTATTCAGAGTTGTTAGCTCTTGAAGTCGATAAGGTCAGTGAGGACCGGGTATGTGGGTGTGTGTAGATCAGTACTGTGTCCAAAGTGGGGTATATTTTGAGGGATAACCCTAAAATGTTTTGAAAGAACTGAAAATGTGAGAAAACACTTTTCATGAGAAAATGAAAAGAAAGTGAACAAAACAAGTTTTAAGAAATGTTTTCAAAATTTGAGTCATGTGAATAAAGTTTCTAACAAAACTTGGAATGAGGTTCCTCTTTTTAATGACATTATGGTTTTCACATGATCAATCCACAAGTTTTTCATTTCTATTCACCTGTTAGTATATTTCTTATACGAGCTTTCGATCATGTTGTTGAAATTCCCACCTTTTAGGCTTCGCATGGATTGCTTGGCATAGCTATGAGGACAAGTTCCACCCATTCCTTCATATTTCCAGTTGTTGCAATTAGATTAATTTTGTAGAGTTGTATTCCATCTGTTTAAATTCAAACTGCTGGGTCGTAAGGCCTTAAGGCCATGTTTACATTTATGTTTGGGTTAGCTTGGTTATCTTCCTCTGCTTGATGTGGTGGTTGATTTCAGCATCACAGATTGGTTTTATGAGATTAGTATTAGCTGTTATAGTTTATACTAGTGAACATAGATTGAAGAGTAGAATGTATGCCTAGAATAGTTAGTTGGATGTCGTTGACTGGCCTTATATTATTATGTTGTTGTTGTTGGGTTGTTGCATTATTTATAGATTTTGAAAATTTGGCATAGTACGGAAAACATAGGAAACTTTGCCGAAATTTCTAAAAATCTCTAGAGTTAGAATATTTTTGAGACCTCTTCTTAAAATGTTTTTCGTTGTTCTCTAAAATTAGGATTTTAGAGAGACAAGGAGTAAGGTGGCTATTCTAGTGTTTATTAGTAACAGATCAAGATGTTACAATACCAACGAACAATGAGTCGACACAAGACACTCCTCTCTAGATTTGAAGATCTAGTTGAGTCGACACCAAAGTGAAACGAGTCAACACCAAGTACTTTCCATATTCAGAAGATCTTCATGAGTCCACACCAAAATCAAACGACTCGACCCCAATGTATCAGTGTGATAGATAGATCCAGTTGAGTTTACCCCTCAGAACAATGTGTCGACCCAACTATTATTCTAGATCTACTATGTCGATACTAAAGTCGATTGTGTCGACATCGGTGCACGAAGATTCAAAATCTAAAGACTCCAATGACTAGTTTTTTGAGCATTTAATGCTCCAAACGGCCATATTTTCATTAGGGCTATATAATGAGTTAATTTCCAACATTCAAACTACTAGAGATCCATTATTCTACTATTCCATTACTAAAATCCATAACAGAACATTTCAGGGTTCATTTATTTATGATATTCTCTAGTTCTGTCATTCCTCATCTCATTCATTGTAAATCTTTTAAGAGTGAGTGATCATTTATTGTATTGAGCGATATAGAGTCATAATCTTCTCATTCAAGAAGAAAATTGAAACACAACATCTGTAAAGTTTGAAGGCTACTCTTAGCCTTATAACAAAGACGTGTGGAGGGTCCTCTCCGCCTTATAAAGAAGATGCATGTACTATGGTTTCGATTCACCCTCTGAAGAATCAGATTAGTAGATTCAAATTCCCAAGGCACTTGAGGAGTGGACGTAGGTCAAGAAGACCGAACCACTATAAATTTGTTTGTAATTCTCTTCCCTTTAACTCTTTATTTTTTAGTATATTACTTTCTGTTGTTATAGTTTGCCAATCAACCTATTAAGCCCCCATTGCGTTAAGTTTTTGGACAACAATTGGTATCTGAGCCTTCTGCTCATACATTGGCTTAATAGTCTATAAGGATTCATGGCAAACCAAACCAGCAACTTGCACGTGTTGGATAGTATGCTTAAAAGCCATGCTTTTCTGCATTTATTATCCGGGATCCAGAAATATTAATAAGAATTCTAGTGAGATGTTATGCATATAGGGATTCATATTCTGTATGATGTATATATGCATTGTCCGTATATACTGT
>JAULLG010078180.1:0-13602 GCA_035668355.1 Sarracenia leucophylla
TGTTCGTTTCGCTGATTTCAAGCAACATTAGCGTTACGATCGTCAGCCATGATGGGTGAGTTTAAAGGTACGGGTGATCAGGGGAAATGGGTTGTTTTTGTGAGTGCTCTGTTGAGTCTACAAGTGCGTTCAATTTCTGGATCAATCGGTATTAGGTCACTATACAGTGAGCGGCGACCAAGCATATTCCAATTGTCAGAAGAAGAAGGAAAAAGTGACTAACTGGGGGATGTGCGTCCGAACGGACACAGGTTGTGTCCGGATGGGTGGTGGTTCTAATTTCCTGTGAGATTTTTCTATTTTAGAATACAGAAATCAAAAATCGAAAGACCAAACAGGAAAAAGAATAATAAAAATATTTTAAAAATAAATGATGGGATAAAAAGAGTTTTATCGTATTTTCCCCTACAACGGCACAAAAAACTAGTCAGCGTGTCATCCCACTTATAGATTATACCAAAATCCACAGTAACAGGTAGTTAGTGAAGAGTCCAGATCGTTCCCACGAGAAAAATAGGTAGCCCATCGAAATATCTCAATTTTTATTTAATTTTAAAATACTTTGAAAATGGATTTTGGATTTTTATAAAAAGGTTTAATTAATGAATTCTACTTCTATCTAAACTAGACTAATGAATAAGATGAAATATAATGAAAAAAAGTCTAGCTCCGGTTAGAATTCACCGTCGTTTGGTTTTCTAGTTTCAATACACTTCATATTTTATTTAGCCTCTAACAGATTCAAATCCTACTATGACATGACCAGTATGGAATTCAAGAAATTGAGATTTACATGTAAACACGACATATCTTATCTTAGATCTCGGCACGGCCTATCCAGAGCATAACTCTTCACATCAATAGCATAAAATATCACATGTAAACAATTAAAATCCCTGAATAATAAATAAGACATACCTATCTTATATTATAGCACGGCCCATCCGGAGCATGACCCGTCTTATCCATGGCGTAGCATATCTCATATTTACTCTTCGAATTAGCAGTTATAACAGTTATGCAACACTCATTTAATACAATCACAAAAAAATTAAATGGAATATAAATTAAATTAGAGAAATAATAATTATCCAACGATCAAATATGTTGTGGAATACAATTGTTGCGTAACGAATCCATTACAAAAGGCTGAAATAAAATAATGAAATTAATCTACTCCTGAATTGCCAAACTCGGGCTTTATCTAAACCTGGGGTAGAAAATAACTTAGCCATGCATTGTCGGGGTAGAAACCATCTTCGAGAGGTTGTCGGCTAGCATCGGCGGCTTCTCGTCGAGGCTCAGATCTTACAGTGCTGGCCCAGAAGGGGCAGAAGTGGAATTAGGGAGGAAATGGAAATTATAGTCTGAGGACCTGGATGTCCGAAAATGGAAGGGGGAGGGTCCTATTTATAGATTTCTGAAAGTGCAAGTCCTTAAAGGAAATGGAGTGTGATGGCCCTCAGTCCGGACGGAAATCACCGTGAGTTCGGACGGAAGTCGCCGGTTCGTCAGGACAGAAAGTGGCCATTTGTCAGGACGGTGTTGTCGCAAAGCGTCTTGACGGAACTTGTGGAGCGTCCGGATGGAACTTGTCTTGATCAATTTTCTTTGTCTTTGTTCTTGTACTGTTTCTTTGATTGTTTTGTTGCTGTTTTGATGTAGTTTGGCATTTTATCTCCAAAACCTGTCTAAACACAAAAACAATACAAAATCACGATATTAAATAACAAATAGGGGCTAACCTAGTGTAACTTAACAGGCCTAAATCGTCACTTTTGAGTGCCGATCAGTGCTTTTTTCGACCTAATTTTTTAGTTAGAATTAAGTACAATCAGTTAGCTTTCGAACGGTGGTTCGTGGGCAGCATGGTGACAACGACAAGGGATCCAAAATAATCTTCGAAGTTCGTAGCGCGTGGTGACCCGCTAAAAAGCATTTCGGGACTTCGAAGATTTTTTTGGGGCATGTAGACATCGTCTTTCTACGTGATTTTTGGCGGTGATTAAGATCAAGATGTCCCCTACCTACCACAATTTTTGGGGGGTTTAGATGCAACAAAAAGTCAGCTAAACAGGCTTTTGAAGCTGGTGGTCCAGTGTCGGGGAAGCGCAACAGAATTTTTGGCTCTTTAGGGACTGTTTGGATTTCTATTTTCGGCTTTTTCAAGCGTTCCAACAGTGGCCCGAGGCTGGGACGGTGGTCCGAGGGCTGAGGAAGAAGGTCGGGTCTTCGACGGCTCGATTAAGGTTCCAAAACCATAAGTGTTATAATCTTTAATCTGAGACCGTCAGATTAAAAGATTAAATGGATGGACCGGATCGTAACAACTTAGTTTTATTTATTTTTGTCGTTACTTTAATTTTTTATTTACTTGTTTTATTAAATTGCATGGATGGATTTTTTATTTTATTTTATTTTTCCTTTTATATATGATTTTACAAATCAAGGAATAGTAGGCCAATGTTTATAAAATAATTAATCCAAGCATTATTTTAAAACGGAAAATAAATAGATAATTAAGTTATTTAATTTTTGCGTTAAGTCGATAATTAATTAGGGACTTTTTTAAAAACCCGAATAATTAATTTCTTTTCACAAATTAAATAAGAAAAGTTTTTGTTTGTTTTAATGAAATTAAACATTGAATTTTTAATTGATTAAATCCGCACTAATTTTAATTAGATAATTAAAAATATGTTTAATTTTCAAAATAAACAAAAAGGTAAAACCCTCATTTTAAAATATTAAATAGGAGAAGAATTTATTTACTGATAAATCCTACGGTCTCCATCACACATTCATTGGATATATGATTATGACTTGCGTGTCGGCTTCGATTTCGGTCTCCATAAGGAAGGGTTATAATCATGCCATATCCAGTACGAATCTCCAAGAGAAGTTAATTTGAAATGTAATGCAATGTAGGGCTCACACATACCGGGCTCAGGGCTTGGACATTGGATTTTGAAATGAAGTGAGATTGTTATACACTTGACCCATGGATAAAAATATCCTCCCCGAGGAGTCACTATTTTTATTTGTGGGGACCAAAGAAAATTAGCTATTTAATCACATAGAATATATCTAGAAATAAAAACATGATAGTTCTTTATTCATTAACTGTTAGACGTCCATACTGCGTGGCCTAATTAGTTGATGTAACTATGGGCGGATTGTTTAAGTTGTGATATCTTCTAAGAGGGATTAATAGACTGACATATATGTCCGGATAATGATTGATTCGTAAACGTCCACACTACATGGCCTGCTTAATCATAAAGGCTTTGGGCTACCGATAATTCTTTTAAAATTAAAAGGTTGAGGGACACTAAATTTTTCAATGAATAAAAAGTTTTCTCTTTTGTTTCTTATGATTTTATAATAGGATCTTTCAATCCCCTTGCAGTGAATCTCAAAGAATACAAAATATATGGACCTAACGTTATCAATTGGAAAAGAAATTTAGATTTTTCCCTAACCTTAGATAATTGCAGGTTCGCGTTATTTGATATATGTCCACCCACTCCTGATAGTGGACCTTCCAAACAGGAGGTCCGGGACTATCAGAAGTGGATGGAAGCTGATTGGATGGTATGTTGCTACATCTTGACTTCCATGTCAGATGTTTTGAAAAGCCAGTATCGATTTATTACAACTGCAGCTGATATGATCCTATACATTATAGAAATGTTTGGTGGTCAGGATATGGCAGTGGGGCAGATTGCTAAAGGGGATCTTATGAATACGAACATGGCTGAAGGTAATTCTTTTTCTTTAGTTGTCGAGTCATGTTTAGCGGTTGTATCTACGGAGACCTGGTGCGTAGATACAGGAGCCTCTAATAATGTCTGCAATTCATTGTAGGGGTTCAAGGTAACCGAACAACTTAGAAATTGCGAGATTTACCTTTAGATGGGGAATGACTCCCAGGTATCTGCAATTACAGAGGGAGACGTGGTTATTGATTTTGGTAGAAATAGGTGTTTAATATTAAATAACATTTTATATGTACCTCAAATTAAGAGAAACTTGGTTTCGATTTCCTATTTGGGCATTGATGGATACTCTGTTAACTTTAATATGTATTCTTGAAATATTATGGGTTGGAAACAGTTTATCTGTCGTGGTACATTGGATAATGGTCTTTATATTTTACATATAGTTTTTTCTACTAATAATAAGAATGAGGTGAATAACTTACGTGCTTTACCACCAAAATGGAATGATTCCTCCTTGAACCAAACAATACTTTGACACCTTCGTCTAGGTCATGTTAATCTAAAAAGGATACAAAGACTAGTAGAAGATGGTCCTTTGAGTTCATTAAAAGTGGAGGCACTTCCAGTCTGTAAATCCTATTTAGAGGGTAAGATGACCAAGAGGCCATTTACGGCTAAAGGTCTTAGAGCCAAAGAGGTGTTGGAATTGGTTCATTTTAATGTATGTGGTCCCATGAATATCCAGGCAAGAGGTGGGTTTGTGTACTTCCGCACTTTTATTGACGATTACTCTAGGTATGGATACGTTTACCTGCTTCACCGCAAGTCTTAAACCTTTGAAAAATTGAAAGTGTAAGGCTGAAGCGGAGAAGCAGATAGGTAAAACTATCAAACCATACGATCTGATTGTGGTGGTGAATACCTTCTTGGGGAGTTCAGGGACTACATATCGGAACATGGGATTACATCCCAGTTGTCTACATCGGGGATGCCTCTGCAAAATGGTGTAAAGGAAAAGAGGAACATGATCATTAATGAGATGGTAAGGATCATGATGAGTTATTCGGATTTACCACATTCTTTTTGGGGGAATGCATTAGAAACAACGAGTTACATTCTAAATTCGGTACCTACTAAGTTAGTTCCTGGTACCCCTATGGAATTATGGACTGGGCGTAAGCCATGTCTAAAATACTTTCGGATATGGGGTTGCCCAGCACATGTGCTGGTGGAAGATACAAGTATGATGGAACCGAAGACCAAAGTCTGTTTCTTTGTAGGATACCCCAAAGGTACTAAGGGTGATTTATTTTGTAATCCTAAGAGTCGGAGGGTATTTGTTAGCACAATTGCTAGATTATTGGAAAACGATTATGTGATAAACAACAAACCCCGGTCTCAAGTAGTTTCAGAGGAGGTTATGACTGATCATATGGTACAACCAAAAATTATACCTGATATGCGGAATGAGACACCACTTATCGCGAGTATGCATGAGGGTCCTCTTCGTAGTGGGAGGATTGTTCGTCAACCCGAAAGGTTCATGTTCTTGGGAGAGTCACTAGACAAGATCCCAGAATAACATGATACCGAACCCAGGAACTATAATGAGGCACTTCAAGACAAGGATGTGGAATTATGGCAAAAGGCAATGGAATCTGAGATATAGTGTATGTACTCTAATCAGGTCTGGGAGCTTGCAAAACCATTAGATGGGATAAAACCCATTGGGTGCAAATGGATATACAAGAAAAAGAGAGGAGTAGACGGGAAGGTTGAAACCTTTAAAGCTACCCTTGTTGCGAAGGGGTTTACTCAGAAAGAAGGGTTCGATTATGAGGAAACCTACTCACCGGTAGTGGTGCTTAAGTCTATTCAGATTCTCTTATTCATTGCTGCGAATCTCGATTATGAGATTTGAAAGATGGACGTCAAGACATCTTTCCTTAACGGAAGTCTTGATGAGAGCATCTATATGATGCATTCGGACGGGTTCAATGCAAATGGCCAGGAGCACATGCTGTACAAGCTTAAGAGATCCATTTATGGACTTAAGAAAGCATCGAGGTCTTAGAGTACTCAATTTAACCAGGCGATCAAAAGCTTTGGCTTTGATCAGTGTCGTATGGAATATTGTGTGTACTGGAAGCGTGATAGAAATAAGGTATTGTTTCTAGTCATCTATGTTGATGACATACACCTAATCGGCAACGATGTGGGGCTCATATCATCGATAAAGGTATAGTTGTCATGTCAATTTGACATGAAGGACTTGAGAGAAGCGAGCCAAATTCTTGGGACCAACCTCTTACGAGATCGATTACGTAGGATGTTGGGCTTGTCCCAAACGTATTACATTGACTAGATTATTGATTGTTTTGGCATGGAAAAATCTAAGAAAGGATTTCTTCCTTTTAGACATGGAAATACTCTATCTATGGATCAGTGCCCTTGGACACTTGAGGAGATAGAGAGGATGAGAGGTATCCCTTATGCTTCAGCAATAGGGTGTCTCATGTATGCCATGCTCTACACTAGACCCGACATCTGTTATGTCGTTGGCATGATAAGGAGATATCATTCTAATCCAAGGGAAGAGCATTGGACTGCGGTCATGAATATACTCAAGTACCTGAAAAGGACTGGGGAGTATATGTTGGTCTACCAGGAACACAGTCTTGTACCCTTAGGGTACATTGACTCAGATTTCCAGGCAGATCGAGATTCTAGGAGGTTCACCTCGAGCTATTTTCTTACCTTGGGAGGAGGAGCCATCAGTTGGAGGAGCGTCAAGCAGTCTTGTATTGCTGACTTTACTATGGAGGCCAAATATGTTGCAGCTTCAGATGTAGCTAAGGAGGTAGTTTGGCTCAGGAACTTCTTACTGGACTTGGATGTGGTACCTTTAGTTCAGTCACCCATTGTACTTTATTTTGATAACAGTGGTGCGGTTGCAAACTCGAAGGAACCAAGAGTTCATAAGAGAGGAAAGCACATAGAGAGGAAGTATCATCTCATCCAGGAGATCGTGAAGTGGGGAGACAAGGTCGTTTCCAAGATTGTATCTGCAGAGAACCTAGAGGATCCTTTTACAAAGGCGTTGTCTCAGATGGTCTTTGAGAATAATGTAGAAGGGTTACGTGTCAGATGTCTACTTGCATAGCTTTGAGTATAAGTTGGAGATTGTTAGGATTATATACTTAAAATCCATGCTTTTATGTGTTTTATTATCATTGATCCCTGGTGTATTAATGATAAAACAATTGGTGAATTAATGTGAATGCATAGTCCATATATTCTGTTTAATATTTGACTGAGTGCATAAAGCGCGGAAGATCAGGTCAAAGGTTTTGGAAAATATACAAATAGGCTCAAAATCACAATGGACCAGGACAATCCATTGGTACGATTGTAGCACATCGTTATAGTAGCTGGTCTTGGCTCGGTTGAACGAGTCGAATTCCGATCTGGGAATTTAATGTTCGAGCTCGATGTGTTAGTACACTGGGAGAGTATTGAGCAAGATCATTAGAATAATCAGTTCTATACTAAGTATATGAATTGATCCACATCCTATATTATCATGTATTGTACGTACTCTTAATCCCGACATGATTGATCGAATCATGTTCAGATGATGCGCAGAGCTTTGAGTCACCAATGGCTAAGATTTCGATATTGAGATCAATATGACCGGTGGCTTGTGCACTGTCATTATTTGATCGATGGTTGATAATCAACTGATGGAAAGCATGTCCAACCTAGGTTGAGGGGTTCCCCCTCGTGTGCTTGGCTTATTGGTTTTACTATGCCAGAATCTTGCAAGTGGATCTTTTGATCCAGCATGTCAAAAGTGTAAGCGATGTGAGTGCGAGGATAAGAGGATAATCGAACCGGGTTGTTAGTAACCTAATTTGAATATCGGGAATCCATATCTTAAATGTGGGGAGATTTCAGTTCAAATAATAATTGGAAACTAGAGACACAAATCGAGTTAGGGCCGGGAGTTTAGTCAACACCATTAGTTGAATAAGTCCTGGTTCGTGCGACAATGGATCTAACTCGGGGGTTGAGTTAGGGATTTTCGGTTATCTCATACGGTTAACCTGAGTCCTATAATTCCTCGAGATCCCTCACGTAGCCTAATTATACGCAAGGGGATTTGGTTGGCTTCGGTTAATATTTAAGTTAATTCGATCGTCAGATTTTTTACCGGAACGATCGAGTATTAAATTAAATACATAAGGTCATTTTGCACATTTAGCACTTTCTTGGTAGCCATGGTAGCCGGCCATGTATAGGAGAGGATTGGTTTTATTTTTGTTATGTATATATATTGTCTTTTTTTTTAGATTTAGAAGGAGAATATGTATACATACAAGAATATGGTATGATTATATATATGTATATATTCTTGTATATATATATGTATAATTAGAGAGAGAGTGGTATATTTTATTTTTTTACTTATATTAATATATATATATATATATATATATATAATATTCTCATATTAATATAGGAAGGGGATATCTGTATTAACATAAATAAGGGTGCAGATATATA
This sequence comes from Sarracenia leucophylla, assembly GCA_035668355.1. Classification (NCBI taxonomy): domain Eukaryota; kingdom Viridiplantae; phylum Streptophyta; class Magnoliopsida; order Ericales; family Sarraceniaceae; genus Sarracenia; species Sarracenia leucophylla. The sequence continues at coordinate 8,289 of JAULLG010078180.1, forward strand.
TTTTGACCTAATCTTCCATAACCCTAAAATCTCTCTCTCTCTCCTCCTCCTCCAAGTGCCGCCGCCCCTCCCTCTCTTGTTCTTTTATTTTTCTACATGTTTTGAGGGGATCAAAGTGTGTTTGAAGCCAAAAACACTTGATTCGGTTTACTGCCCACACACCGGAATCAAGACGTGCGTCGAATCATAGGTTAGAAATCGTCGGGTTGTCTCAACTCGTGATACGGGTCTTAGAAAGTTTACTATAAGTTTCTACAATGTAATATAGCATTAATATTACAATCGTTCTTGTTTTTCATGAAAAACGTGCCGAGACATTTTTTACAGTCGCGTCATTGTCAATTTTTAAAACTCCGCTATGCCGACTCTAACATATACGAGTTGTATAAATTATTATATCTTGGTTATATATATGGTTTAGCATGGATGTGCTAGTTGTAGATATTCGGTATTAGAATATCCTGCAAACTGTTTAAGTTTGGACCAGTCACTTAGACTTGGGTTATTTTCTTATACTTGTTGTATAAGGTATTTGGCTTATGTTATATTGTTTTTCTATTGTTATGATGATGCGATAATTGTAACTTGACCAATTTTCGGTAAACTGTATGTTCATATCACATGCCATCCTTATAAAGCATATTTAGTTCACCAGTAGTTTGTTTCCTACGAGTCCGTGGCTCATGTTGTCTTTCACAACTCAGTTGATTGTAGTAGAGACGTAGCTGGCTGAGGAGGGAGGCTCTGGAAGATTTTATCTGCTTTTATATAGCTTTCTATTTAGTTGGCAATCTTCTTCATGCCTTGCTTTCGATTATTCGTAGTTTATATCTTTGCTTTTTAGCATGTTGTATCCTGGTAACGGGCCTCAGTTCATTTATTTATCAGTTTTAGCATGCTCATATACTGCTTATCGTGAGGTCGTGGTGCCGGGTGGGTGATTTGGGTTTCCTTTGGTTGGGTTTATGCTTGGTAGTGATTCATGTTTGGTTAGGTTTTCTGTTGAACAAGAAAACTAGTTTTATAAAATTTTTGGTTTTGACGCCCAACCTTCAGCAATAAACTCTCTGCCATGTACGCGCTCGAGCGGGGTCCTATTTTTCGGGCAATCCGAAAATTTTCCTATTGTTATAAACTTTAGGAGTTTGTTGCAAGCCTTTAGGGCACTTTTCAACCATAGTATTTATACTATTTTCATATGTAAAATGGTTTCATTTTCCAAGGCTTTGTTTGGGTTCGAAATGGTTTAAAACTTAAAGGTTTTTATTAAGTTTTAATTGGCTAGTGTCGGTTTCATCTTTTTTTCGGCTTTCGATTTGAATTTTGCGGTTAGTTTCTAGTACACTGGGTTTTGGAGCATTACAACTTGGTATCAGAGCTCTAGGTTCGAATACCTAAGGAGTTGTGGTAGTAATTAGTTCCTTCGAGAGTGTTGTTGCATGATGCATTCTTGTTTGGAATGCTTGTATATTGAACTTGCGCATGCTATATGTTATGTGAGCATAGGGAAAAGACTGGAAAATGATTTGTCTTGCCTTGGGCATCCCTTATACAGGTTTAGAGTTCAAGCTAGGAGAGCATTTGGCCAATGTTCTTTCTAATGGGAGAACTAAACGGGTTAACCGAATTGACTTATCACTCAAAGAGTTCTATCTCGATAGGTGTTAATTGTTTTGATTTCACCAGTTGTTGGTTTTAACATTCTATTACATCTCCTATTAGCTTCCGTATAGAGCTATGGTATCTCTACGTGGTAGAGTTGGGATGAATGAGCATGATGGCGGTGAGGGTGCGACTTATGTTGATCAGGATCGTGTGGGGGTTATAGACGTGTTGTAGCAGACTCTGATTACCATGCAGACGATGCTGGAGACTGCTAGAGGGCTGGTAGAGACAGCGGTTCAAGATGAGGACTTATCAGCAATGGCTCATGGAGCTAGAGAGTTAGAGGCACAACATGGGAGTTCAGGTCCACGGTCGGGAGGACACGCTGGGAAGAGAGCGAGCATTGGAGGTTCAAGACCTGCACCATCAGCTGCCAGATCATCAGTGGTTCTTATGGGACATTCCGGTTCAGGACAGGGAGCATGATTTTGTTGCGGCCAGGAGGGGCACATACGACGAGATTGTCCACAGCGGGGGGTGGCACGAAATCAGCAGCACATTTAGACTCAGACTCAGAGGAGGACTTCTATTGTTTGTTATGTCTGCGGCTGAGCGGGTCATATCAGTAGGGACTACCACCAGAGAGAGGATACACGGAGGTATGCACCGGGAGTGACGGAGTCACGTGCCAGTTAATCTGCTAGAAGAGGTAGTATGTTGTTCACTGGCCAGAGTTTTCATTAGCAACGGGGTATTGCACCTGTTTATCATCTATTTTTGCTTTGGCGTTGGTTAGAGACGGATCTCTGAGAGAGGGTGTTTATATATGCATATATCTGTTGGCGCCTTAGTGGTTTTACGACGAGTCTGGAGAGGATGAGAGTTACGAATCACTGATCGTTTCTTATCCTTTAGCCTTATAGTTTCTGTATATCGGTATGCGTGTCTTCAGTGTTTTCACGGAAGGTCTGTGGGATTTGGGTTGGACACCCTAGTTGTTTCAACTTAGGTTTATGTCATTTCGGGGATGAAATCCTTTTTAGTGGTAGAAGTTGTAAGGTCCTGAACCTAGATTGCATGTGTGTCGTGTTTCGACATGCTTGGGGAAGCCTTGGGCCGAGAGATCATGAACCGTTTTGGGTTTTAAGCCTTAATTCTAAACCAGTGTTCGTTTGGTCTTTCGACAAACCAGTTAAAAGTTTTAAGAGAATTAAAGTTTATTGACTATTTAAGGTCTGATGATTGCGCCGTTTGTTTTGGAAGCTTCAGTATATTCTTCTAAAGTGTTGGGCCAAGTTTGAGGATGTTTGGGTTAGGAAGGGGTCTCAGTTTTTAAGTTTTCTATCTATGCAGAACAGCGGAGGGCGCTCGAGCGTGGTTAAGCTCGCTCGAGCAAGGTATGTCGACAGAGGATTATAAGGGCGTCGACTTGTCTGGGTTTTTATATATTTTCTTTTCCTTTATCTCTCCTCCTTCTCTCTAGAACAAGATCTGAGGCCAGGAGGTTGGTTTTTCTTTGTTTTTGGTGTTCGTGCTTAGATTCTAAAGCCGCACGGTGGATGAGGGAGTCGAGGGTAATGCGTTCACCGAGCTGGAATTCGATTATGACATTTTTGGCTAGCCTTGTTTTGGTATTTACTGGTTTGGATCGTCTTGGGAGGTAGGAATCGAGCTACACTTGCACTCTACTTACTATATGTAATGGAATTTTCACATTTGTATGCTTAAAGTGGGCTTTATATGCTAGATTTGCATTTTTCAAGCTTCAAACCCCGGTTTTCTTAGAACTTTTTATCTTTCCTTGGCTATGAGCCTGATTAGAAGATATCAGTCTTTTCATATTTGATTTTAGGCTATGCATGTTTAAAATGTGTTATTTAAGATATTTACCAGTTTATGCTTTATCGGGCTTAAAATTGACCAAAGGTAAAACAAGTTAATTTTCTTTTATCTATGTGTAGATTGTGATTTATCCGTGTTTTTGGATTTTTGATTTGATTGTCGTAGCTAAAATCATTTACAAACGAGGTGGTTTCTTTGTTTGTGATTTTTGGGCAAAAACGGGTTTTGGAGTGACTTTTTCCAAAACAGTTTCACTTTTTTTAAAAGTGGTAAGGTTTGGACCTTGTGGTTCAAAAGAGATTTTTTTGGGCTTGTCCTGATTGACAGGATGGGTACGGAGTCATAGCTTTTGTTTTAAAATTCAAACCTTTTCCTTTATAAATTACACTTATGACTCGACATGAATTCAGAGTTTTGGGAGCTTGTGTTCTTCTTCTTGGGTTGATAAGCCTTTACCTTTGGATAGTGGTGAGATCCCCGGGTTGGTATGTCATCGGGCCTTTTGCCTCTGGGCAGTTGGGAGTCTAATTCAGCTATGCTTGTTATGCTCATGGGTTGGGTGTTTAACCTCTTTTGTTGGTTATGCCTGCTGGATAGTAGATCCTTATCTGTTTACTTACACAGTAGCATCTTTCTGGTCGATACTTGCTATCCTAGGATTGAGTAGATTCCGATATGGTTTCTAGGTTGATGTTGATATGATATGTTTTGATATCGGTAGTTGTGCTCGGGTTAGCAGGTTGCATTACGTGCTCACTTTGGGTTATCACGTTGAGTAGATGTGAAATCCTCTAAGTCTGTAGCGTTTTGTTTTGATAGATATATTTGTTGGAAATCAATGCGGAAGTGTATCAGGTTTTAAAAAATTTATTTGGTGCTCGTTTTTCATGAAAATCGACATGCTAACTGCATGGACAGCATATAATACATGTAGAGATTTGTACTAAATCTCTAATGTTTCCACGACGCCGTTGAGACGGCCTCATAATCTTCACACGTATAACCCTTGCACGTGCTCGCCTCCGGTGGGTGGGCACCGATCCGAGACGAGGCCTTGTAAGTTTCAACACACTTGTTCTCCTCCAATCATCCATGCAAGAACACAAGAGGCAGAGAGAGAGAAGGGAGGGGTGGCTAGGGTTTATGGCAAAAGATAGATTAGGTTTTTAATTTTATTCCTTATACATATATATATCTCCCACATATATTTTTAGGAAAAATATTAATATATTATTCCATCCCAAAATATATGTAATATATATATAAAGTATATACATAAAATAATAACCTTGTATGTAGGTTCCTCTTTTAATCTACATATATTTAATATATATATATCCCATGTACTTTTAAGAAAAACATAATTCTATATTTCTCCATCTAAAATAAAAACAATATATATTAAATACATAATTAAAATTACCCACACACATGGCCGGCCCTAGAGAGAGTAAATAGAAGAGAGAGAGAGAGAGAGAGAGAGAGAGAGAGATTTTATCTCCTAAAAAATCTCCTAAATATATCCTATGCCTAATTATTTGCTATCCAATATACATAGAATATATTTTAGCAAATCCCAATTAGGCAACCTTATCTCTCATTGCCGGCCACCTAGGGATAAATCCCTAGCTGTGCCAAATACCGAAAATACCCCCAAATATTTAATTTAATACCTCGAACGTCCCGGCGATAAATCCGATGATCGAATTAAATTAAATAAATACCGAAACTTCGTAAAAACCCGTGCATATAAAAGGGCTACGTGAGGGATCACGAGGAAGTATAGGACTCGGGCTAATCGTACGAGAATACCGGATATCCCTAACTCAAGCCCCGAGTTAGTCCATTCTCGCACGAGCCAGGACTT
>JAULLG010079271.1:645-13602 GCA_035668355.1 Sarracenia leucophylla
ATGTGCTCCTGGCCCTTTGCTATGAACCTGTCTGGCTAGATCACATAGATGCGCTCGTCAAGACTTTCATTAAGGAAAGCTGTCTAGACGTCCATCTGCCAAAACTCATAGTTGAGATTCGCCGCAATGGATAAGAGAATCTGGATAAACTTAAGCACGGGTACCAATGAGTATATTTCCTCATAATCAAGCCCTTCTTTCTAAGTAAACCTCTTTGCTACAATCCTAGCTTTGAAGGTTTCAACCTTTCCGTTTACTCCTCTCTTTTTCTTGTAGATCCATTTGCACCCAATGGGTTTTATCCCATCAAATGGTTCTACAAGCTCCCAGACCTGATTAGAGTACATAGATTATATCTCAGATTCCATAGCCTTTTACCATAAATACCGCATCCTTGTCTTGAAGTGCCTCATTGTAGTTTCGGGGTTTTGTATCCAGTTCTTCCGAGATCTTGTCAAGTGACTCTCCCAAGAACATGTACCTTTCGGGTTGATGAACAACCCTCCCACTATGACGAGGACCCTCATGTACACTCATGATAGGCGGTGTCTCATTCCACTCATCCGGTATAATATCCGGTTGTGCCATATATTCAGTCCTAACCTCTTCTAGAACAATTTGTGACCAGGGCTTATGGTTTATTACATAATCTTCTTCTAAGAATCTTGCATTTGTACTAACAAATACCCCTTGACTTTGAGAATTATAAAATAAATCACCCTTAGCTCCTATAGGGTACCTTACACAGAAACAAACTTCTGTCATTAGTTCCACTATACTTACATTTCCCACCAACACGTTTGATGGAAAAATCCCATATCCGGAGAAGTTTAAAACTTGGCTTACGCCTTGTCCACAACTCCATAGGGTCATAGGGAAATGTCTTAGTCGGTACCAAATTTAGAATGAAACCCGTTGTCTCCAAACCCCAAAACGAACGTGGTTAATCCAAATAACTTACCATGTACTTTACCATCTCCTTAAGGAACCTATGCCTTCTTACCGCTACATCATTATGTTGAGGCATCCTTGGTGTAGACAACTTGGATGTAATCTCACGTTCTGACAAGCAGTCCTTTGAATTCCCAAAGATGTATTTACCACCATAATCAGATCATAGGGTCTTACCTACCTCTTGCCTGGTTGTTCATCCGACCACATGTACCAGAATGAACCTATTCAAACACTTATTTGTCCCTAAGTTCCCTGGCTGTAAATGGCATGTTGGTCATCTTGTCCTCTAAACAGGATGTGAAGACTAGAATTACCTCCACTTCCAATGAACCTTAAGGTCCATCTTTTATCAGTCATTGTATCCTATTTAGATTAAGATGTTCTAAATGAAGATGCCAAATTAGTGTTAGGTTCAGCGAGAAACCTTTCCTATTTAGTGATAAAACATGTAAATTATTCACCTTATCATTTTGTATAGTAGAAAATAATCGGGTGTGAAATATAAAGATAATTTTGCACTGTACCGTGACAAATGAAGTGTTTGCCAACCACAATATTGTAAAATTGCTTTCTGTATTAAACACAATATCCGTTATTGCCCAATCAAGAAATCGGAAATAAGTTCCTTCTAATTTTTGGTTCATACAAATGTTCTTTAAAATTCACACACCTATTTCTAATGAAGCCTGGAACTATATCTCCCACTGTAGTAACAGTCACTGGGAGTCATATCCTACCTGAAGGTAAACCTTGCCATCTTTTAGTTGTTTGGTCACCTGGAACCCCAGTAATGAATTTCAGACACGATTAGTTGCTCCTGTATCTACATACCAGGTTTCCGTAGATACAACCGCTAAATATGATACCACAACTTAATGATACGGCATTACCTGCAACCTTGTTCTACCGATCAGGACAATCTATTTTTTCAATACCCCGATTTCTAACAATAATAACAACTACCCTTAGGCACCTTAACCTTTGCTTTGGTAGTTGACGGCTCCTAGCCACCAGCCCCCTTGTCCATTATCATGTTGCACCCCTTTATTCTTCTTCTTACAACCTCTTGGCCTAGAAGGAGAAACCTTTTGTGCAACAAACACACAGGCCGACTTCTGGATAACACATTCCACTACCTTTAATTCTTTCAATAACTTCGCCAAAGAAAATTTGGATGGGATTACTGAAACAAATCTGGTAGTGACTGGAACTCGACATTAACCTAGATTTCCCCATCAATCTCGGTTCCTAGGACCTTCAATCTATTAAGAAGATCGATCATCTTGGAAACATGGTCCCTCCTGGTGTACCCTATACCATGTTCGTGTTTACAAGACCCATCACGGCAACCTGCCTCGCTGCCCGACCATGCCCGCCAAACATTTCTGTAAGGCTAAAGATCATATTAGCAGCAGATTCTATAGACTGATACTGGCTTTGCAAAACATCTTACATGAAAGTCAAGATGTTGTAACATGCCATCTTATTAGTCATTATCCAACCCTGATAGTGCCAGATCTCTTGTTAGAAGATTCACTATTAGGAGCTGGTGGATCGGGTCAAAGAACACAAACCTATAATCATCAAAAATTAGATAATATCGAGATTCTATTTCCATTAGAAAAAATTAGGTCCAATTAATTTATAATCTTTGAGTATCGCCGAAAGTGGTTTCAAACTAGATCCCATTATTAAATCCTGAGAAATTAAAGGGAAAAATTTGTAATTCTTTTGTAAAATTTAGTCCCTCAAACTTTTAATTTTAATAGAATTATTGGTAGCCCGAAGCCTCTATGATTAAGTAGGCCACGTAGTGTGGATGTCTACCAACCAATCCCTGTCAAGACAGATATGTCAGTCTATTAATCGCTCTTAGAAAAATATCATAACAAAAACAATCCGCCCAGAGTCTCATCAACTAATTAGGCCACGTAGTGTGGACGTCTAACCAGTTAACAAACCAAAGACTAACATGTTTTTATTTCCAGATATATTCCAAGTAATTAAACAGCCAACAACTTTGGTCCCCGTAAATAAAAATAGTAGCTCCTTAAGGAGAATATTTTTATTCACTGGTTAAGTGTATAACCATCTCACTTAATTTGAAAATCTCGTGTCAAAGTTCTGAGTCCGGTGTGTGCGAGCTCAACTTTGCACTACATTTCAAATTAAGCCTAGTCAGGGATTCGTTCCAGAGATACCATGATTTTAACCCTTCCTTAGGGAGACCGGTCAGGTCGGTACACGAGTTAAAATCACATTTCCAACGAATGTGTGATGGAGACCGTAGGATTTATACGTGAATAAATCATTCTCGCACTTAATATTTTAAAATGAGGGTTTTATCTTTTTGTTTATTTTAAAAAATTAAACGCATTTTAATTATCTAATTAAAATAAATCCAGTCTTAATCAATTAAAATCACATGTTTTATTTCATTAAAATAAAAAAAGATTTACTTATTTAATTTTGCGAAAAGAAATTAATTACCAGGTTTTTCAAAAATTTTAATTAATTATCTACTTATCGCAAAAATAAATAACTTTTAATTATCTACTAATCACAAAAATAAATAACTTTTAATTATCTACTTATCTTCCATTTTAAAAAATTGCTTGGATTTATTATTTTATTATAAACCATTTTCCTAATATTCATTGATTTGTAAAAATCATACATAAAAGGAAAAATAAAATAAAATTAAAAAAATCCATCCACGTAATTAATTAAAACAAATAAATAAACAATTAAATATAACGAAAAAATTAAATAAATAATCTAAGTCGTTACAATCTGGTTCATTGATTTAATCTTTTAATCCAACGGCCTTGGATTAAAGATCAAATCCTTAGAGTTTAAGAAAACTCTAATCACGCCGTCAAAAAGCACGATATGTCGCCTCAGCCCCCGGAGTACTGCCATAGCCTTAGACCGCTGCTAAACCATCGAAAAAAGCAAAAAGACAAGCCAAACAGACCATGTTCAGGATCATCCCAGTCCATGCACAACTGCTGCCATGCACATGCACATGCCTTGCAACAACGCTGCAACGCCCCACACGCCCCGTGCCAGCGCCCTGCGCATGTGCCACAACACAGTTAACTGTGCTGCGCACAGTTGCCTTTGTCGCACGCCTCGTCCATTCGCTGCGCCCGCACTCCTACTGCCCGCCGCTGGTTCGCACATCTACTACATACCGTGCGCAACGTGCCACACCAGCCATGCACCGCCACTACCACCATGCCCTTTTGCTTTGTTTTTGATCCTCATTTTTTGTGCCGATTTACAAGAATAAATCCAAAAAAAACTTGCATGAAAATAAATATTTACATTGTAAATAACCTATCGCCCATGTAGGAGGCGTACAAAAATCCTAATCCCAATTTAAAAATTGTCGGGATACTTTGGTTATAAGCAATAAACTAAAACAATTCAAACCAAGACCAAATCGTAATGAGTAAAAGCTATAAAACCATGGTTAACATAACGACTTTTCATGAAAAATGTACGACTGGCTCTGATACCATTGTTGGAGTCGGCGAAGCAGAAGTTTTTTTTTAAAAAATTGTTTTTAGGATCGATTGCGGAGCCATAAAAATTTTAATCTCTCATTTTTCATGAAAAAGTAAGAACTATATATCTATATAGTATAGAAATATACCTTTAGAAACTTTTCACAAAGTTTCTAGGATCCATGAGTTGAGGCGAGACCACCCGGTGATCTTCTTGCGTATGACTCGTCACACGTCTCGACTCCGACGTGTGGGCACCGATCCGAGTCAAGTTCCTTTAGCTTCTATACACTTTAAATCTCCCCAAAAGTTGAAGAACAATCAGAGAGAGGGAGAGAGGGGCGACGACTATAGCTAGGGTTTTTCCAAGAGAATAAATTCTCTTATTATTCCCTTAAACCCTTGAATATCTCACCCTTGTATTTTTATGCCTTGGGATATATATATATCAATATATCATCTTCCTAAATAAAATACAATTACATGGAAAATAAAATTCCCTTAGGACCGGCCACATAAGTGAGAATTAATTAATTAATTAATTCTCCTTTTTAGCTATATCTTGTATATATTTTCCTATTCATGCTCACAAAAGAATATGTATATATCCTCTTTCCATATCCTATGAATAAATAATATATCATAGCGAAAATTAAGGGATGTTATCCCGACATATGGCCGGCCACCAGGAGAGAGAATAACTATTATTTTTGCATCCATTTTGATATATATAAATACACCAAAATAAGCACCTAATTATACATCCTTATCAAAGTGAGGATATATAATATAAGCTAACAAAAATAAATATATTCTCCCTCTACCTAGGGCAGGCCATTAGGGAGATAACCCTATTGTGCCAGTTTTCCAATTTTTCCCCCGAACATTTAATTTTATACATCGAACGTCCCGACGAAAAATCCGACGATCGAATTAAATTAAATAATAACCGAAGGCAACCAAAAATAAACCATGCGTATAAACAGGCTATATGAGGGATCATGAGGAAGTATAGGACTCCGGCTAACCATACGAGAAATCCGGATATCCCTAACTCGATCCCTGCGTTAGATCCATTCTCACACGAATCAGGACTTATTCCACTAAAGGCCCTAACTGGACTCCCGAACCTAACTCGATTTTTGTCTCGAATTTTCAATTATCAAATGCACTGTAGTCTCCCTATGTTTAAGATATGGATTCTTAAAAATCGAATTAAGTTACTGACAACCCAGTTTGAGAATCCTCTTATCCTCACACCCACACCGCTTATCCCTTTGATATGCCAGATCAAAAGATCCACTCGTGAGATTTGGCATCATCAAACCTATAAGAAAAGCACATGAGTGGGAACTCCTCAACCTAAGTCGGATGTGATTTCCATCAGCTAATTATCAACCATCGATCAAATAACGACAATACCCAAACCACTGGTCATATTGATCTCGCTATAGAAATCACAGCCATTGGTGACTCAAAGCACTGTGCATTACCTGAACATGATTCGATAAATCATGTCGGGATTAAGAGTATGTGCAATTCATGAGAATATAGGATGTAGATTAATTCATATAGTCAGTATAGAATTGATCATCCTAATGATCCTGCTCAATACACACCCATTGTACTAACACATCGAGCTCGAACATCAAATTCCCAGATCAAAATTCGAGCCATTCGACCTAGCCAAGACCAGCTACTCGAATGATGTGTTACAATCGTACTAATGGATTGTCCGGGTCCATTACGATTGTGAGCCAACCTGTATATTTTGTTAGAACCTTTGATCTGATCTTCCCCACTTCATGCGACTAGTCAAATACAGGACAAAAATATATGTACTATGCATTCATACATTATACACATAATAAATATGAAACAATGAATGCAATACATCATAATTGTCTTTCTTAGCCAAGAAATGACTAAAGGTAGCATGGTCAGTGTAGATAACTACCTTAGATCCTAATATGTACGATCGAAATTTGTCTAATGGAAAAACTACTGCCAGTAGCTCTTGTTTGGTGGTGGTATAGTTTAACTGAGCATCACTTAGAGTCTTACTGGCATAGTAAATATCATGGGGGACCTTATCTTCTCTTTGTCGAAGTACCACTCCAACAGCATAATCAGTGGCGTCACACATGATTTCGAATGGTATAGCCCAATTTGGTGATAGTATGATCGGAGCTGAGGATAGAGCATCTCTTAGTTGTTCAAAGGTATGTATACAGGTATCATCAAATTCAAATGTAGCCTCCTTAGCAAGAAGATCGCAAAGGGGCTTCGAGATTTTTGAAAAATATTTAATGAATCGTCTATAGAATCCAATGTGGCCTAGGAACGAGCGAATCCATCTTACGGTTGTAGGTGGTGGCAATTTGGAGATAAGATCGAATTTGTCTTTGTCTACTTCTATTCTGTGTTTGGAGACTACGTGTCCTAACACGATCCCTTGTTGGACCATGAAGTGACTTTTCTCCCAACTAAGTACCAGGTTTGTCTCTTGACATCGTTTGAGCACTAGGGTCAGATTTGGGAGACAATCTTCAAATGAAGAACCAAACATGGAGAAGTAATCCATGAGTACTTCAAGGAAGTTTTCCACTATGTCAGAGAAGATAGACATCATACACCTTTGAAATGTAGCAGGTGAGTTGCACAACCCAAAAGGCGTATGCCTGTAGGTGAATGTACCAAAGGGGCAGGTGAAGGTTGTCTTCTCTTGGTCCTCAGGGTATATAGGTACCTAATTATAGCCGGAGTAGCCATCCAGAAAGTAGTAATATCTTTATCGAGCTAGATGCTCCAAATTTTGGTCAATGAATGGGAGAGGGAAGTGATCCTTCCTCGTCATGGTGTTTAGCTTACGGTAGTCGATGCAAACACGTAACAAACTCGCCAACCAGTAGTCATGCGAGAAGGGATAGATTCTCCTTTGTCATTTAGTACCACGGTAAGCCGTGATTTCTTTAGTGAAACTTATGTGGGGCTCACCCATTACTATCTGAGATTGGGTAGATAATTCCTGCATCTAGTAGTTTTACTACCTCTTATTTGACCACTTCTTTCATGTTAGGGTTTAATTTTCGTTGCATTTCTCATGTAGGCTTAGCATCATCTTCACAGTGGATGCGATGCATGCAAATGGAATGGTCAATACCTTTTAAGTCGGTCATTGTCCATCCTATGGCTCCCTTATGGATTTTGAGAACCTCAGTCAATTGGTCCTCTTATATAGGCATTAAGTCAGAGGTAATAATGACTGGTAGGATACTGCAGGATCAAAGAAAGTTGTACTTGAGTGAGCTTGGTAGAGGCTTTAACTCAAGTGCTGGTAGGGCTTCTAGGGATGGTATGGCGGGTATAGATGAGAACGGGGGTACTTCCTCAAATCGAGACACCCATGGAGGCGTGTTTATATAATCTACCATTTCAGGTTCTCCGTGGGATTCGTTGATGGTCATGTCTAGCTCTAAGAAGTCTTTCCCAAAGTAACCCAAACAGGCTTCAGAGGGTCGTCAGTAAAGATGGAAGGAAGGGCTTATTGTGTTGCCTCGTTGATTTGGTCAATTGTAGAGCAATCCACTTCTAGTGCTGGGTGGTGAGAGGCGTGAAACGCATTAAGTTGTAACTTCATGTTGCCAAAAGAGACGTCTATTACCCCAGTTCGATAGTTGATGTAAGCATTAACTATGGCTAAAAAGGGGCGTCCAAGAATGACAAGCGTTTGTCTCCTCGTATTGGTATCCGCTTCGGTGTCTTACACTATAAAGTTGATAGGGAATATAAACTTGTCAACCTTAACTAGCACGTCTTCGATTATACATCGGGAAACCTTAACTGACCTATTCGCCAATTAAAGGGTGACAAGGGTTGGTTTTAGCTCTCCAAGTCCAAATTATTCATACACAGAATACGGGAGGAGGTTCACGCTAGCTCCTAAGTTTAGTAGTGCCCAATTAATCCGATGATCACCGATCACACATGAATTAGTTGGTATCCCTGGGTCTTTCAACTTTGGGAACAAATCATAGCTGAGGACCGAGCTAACATGCTCGGTTAGTAGCACTTTCTTGGGGACACTTGTCTTCATCTTACGCTTTGTGTGCATAATTCCTTTAAGAACTTGGCGTAAGATGGAACTTGTAGGATACCGTCAAGAAGGGGTAGGTTGATTTTTGATTTTCTTGAACAATTTAAGTACGTCATTCATTGGTGGTCCCTTCTTGCACTTGGGTGATTGAGGTTCTAGGCATGATGGGAATGATGCCCTCGGTTCCTTAGCGATAACTGGAGGGGCCATAAGTGCCTCCTCGAATGCATCTTTAGGTGGTGGTGCAGTAGCAGTAGGAGTTGGCTGAGGTGCTTCAGAGTCATTAGACTCGTTCACTGTTGTCAGGGTTTGTACTGGCTGAGATTTGATTGGTAACGGTCGGGGTTCTAGCTCTTTACCAATTCTTAAGGTCATAACAACCATTGCTTGCTCGTGGTATACACCACTATTGCTCAGGCTGCTATCGATTACGTACTGGCCTTTGGGGTTTTCCATAGACTGACTCGGTAGTTTTCCATCCTCTCGGCGGTTAAGTACGACAACTATATGTCTTACTTGTGTTTCCAGCTTGGCGATGGACTGAGAGTGAGGACTCAAGAGTTGAGTTTTCACATCAAAGTCCATCATGGCTTTCAACACAGTCTCTTCAAAGCCTAGGGCTCTAGGGCTTGGAGCAGGTGCTTGTTGTGGTGGTCCAGCTGATTGTTGTTGGTTTCTCCACCAAAAGTTTGGATGGTTTTGTTAGGATAATATACTTAAAAGCCATGGTTTTATGTATTTTTATTATATAGGATCCCTAGAATATTAATGAGAAAAAATTGAGATGTATTTCCATTTATTGTTTCATATCCATTGTGTGTATGATGTATTATGTATAGTCCATATATCTTGTCCAGTATTTAACTCGTCATACGAAGCGGGGAAGATCGAGTCAAAGGTTCTGACAAAATAAATAGGTAGGCTTATAATCGTAATAGACCCGGACAATCCATTGGTATGATTGTAGCACATCATTTGAGTAATTGGTCTTGGATAGGTCAGACGGCTCGAATTTCTATCGGGAAATTCGATGTCCTAGCTTGATATGCTAGTATATTGGGAGTGTATTGAGCACGATCATTAGGATCATCAATTCTATACTGACTATATAAATTGATCCACATCTTATATTATCATGGATTGCACGTACTCATAATCATGACGTGATTGATCGAATCATGTTCGGATGATGCACAGTACTTTGAGTCACCAATGGCTGAGATTTTGATATTGAGATCAATATGACCGGTGGGTTGAATATTGTCGTTATTCGATCGATGGTTGATAATCAACCGACAAAAACAACGTCTGACTTAGGTTGAGGAGTTTCCCCTCGTGTGTTATGCTTATAAGTTTGACTATACCAAACCTGTACAATGGATCTGATGATCTAGCATACTCAATAAGTTAAGCGGTGCGGGTGCGAGAAAAAGAGGATTTTCGAACCGGGTTGTCAGTAACCTAATTAGATTATCGGGAATCCGTATCTTAAATGTGGGGAGACTAGAGTGCATTTGATAATTGGAAACACGAGACACAAATCGAGTTTAGGTCCGGGAGTTTAGTCAAGACCTTTAGTGGAATAAGTCTTAGTTTGTTCGAGAAAGGATCTAACTCGGGGATTGAGTTAGGGATATCCGGTTTTCTTGTACGGTTATCCCGAGTCCTATACTTCCTCGTGATCCCTCAGGTAGCCCGATTATATGCACAGAATATTTCTTATTGGTTTTGGTAATTATTTAATTTAATTCGATCATCGGATTTTTCGTCGGGACGATCAGGGTATTAAATCAAATAATCAGGGGCGGTTTTGAAATTTGGCACACCTAGGGATTTAATCCCTAGGTGGCCGGCCCTAGGGCATTATATTTTCCTATATAATTTTGCTAGGATATATTTATATATAACTTGGGAGCAAATATTTAGGATGGATAATATATGGTGGAGAATTTTAAGGAAGAGAATAATCCTCTCTCTCTCTCTCTCTCTCTCTCTCCCTCTCCTTATGGTCGATGCCATATGGTATATTTATATATATTATTTTACATATATTATTTTATATAATATATTTGGAAGAGATATGTATATATCTCTAAATATATATACATGAAGATATATCATAAAAAAGATATATATAAAATACAAGAGAATTTTTGGTGTCATATTCAAGCCCTAGCCACCGGCCTCTTCTCTCTCCTCCTTGCATCATTTTTGCAACTTTAAGGATTGGTGTGTGACGAGAAACCAAGAACGAGAAGGAGCCTCGACTAGTGACGGTGCCCACACGCCGTGGTCGTTATAGCGCTTCTGAGATATGCGCGAGAAGGTCGTGGGGTGGTCTCGCCTCAACTTATGGATTGTAGAAATTCTACGATGAATTTCAATCAGTATAATTCTATCCCATTCCATGTATGCCTTGCCTATTCTTGAAAAACGTGAAGATTACAATTTTTACGGCCCCGTAATCAATCCTAAAATTATTTTTAAAACTTCCGTTGTACCAACTCTAACAATGGTATCAGATCTGGGCTTGTGTTTTTCATGAAAATTTGTCGTTACGATCCGGTTTTGTGGATGTATGAATGCATGGATTTATTTTATTGCTTTAAACTGAAAGTATCCCGACGGTTTTTAAATCGGGATTAGGATCTTTATACACCTCCTACGTGGGGTATAGGTTTTTTGTGATGTAATAGTTTATATTCATATTTTTTCTGGATCAATCTTGTAATACGAACCACGTCGAACGAGGATCGAAAACGGGGAAGAAAAAGGTAAGCAGCAGCGGCACAAAAGCTTCTGGCAGATTCGAACTGCCTATTTTGGGCTCCATTTTGGGGGCTTTCGGGGACTATTTAGACGCTATTCTTTTTACTAGAATTAAGTTTATTCGGTTATCTTTCCAACGGTGGGTCGCGGGTTGCAAGGAGACGACGGGAAGTGGTCTGAATAAATGTTCAAAGTTCGTTGCGCAGTCTGGTCATTGAACGGTAAAACGGGGCTTTAGTGATTTTTTCAGAGGATCTAGACATCATCTTTCAACGTAATTTTTGGCGGAGATGAGGATCCGTATGTTGCCTACCTCCCATAATTTTTTTGGAGCTTGGGTGAAATAAAAAGCCAGCAAAACAGGCCCTAGAATCTGGCAGCACACTAGCAGGAAGCACCAGTAGATTTTCGGCTCCTGTAGGGGCTGTTTAGGTTTTTTCCTTCTGCTTTATCCAGCGTTCTAGCGGTGGTCCGAGGCTGTGCGGCATCCTAGGGGCTGGCGAAGGAGATCGGGTCTTTGATGGCTCGATTAGGGTTTCTTAACCCTAAGGATTTAATCTTTAATCCGAGGCCACCGGATTAAAAGATTAAATCAAAAGATCGGATCGTAACGATTTAAATTATTTATTTTTTTGTCGTTATATTTAATTCTTTCTTTATTTGTTTTAATTAATTATGTTGATGGATTTTTTATTTTATTTTATTTTCCATTTATGTATGATTTTTACAAATCTAGGAATATTAGGAAATGGTTTTAATAAAATAATAAATCCAAGCAATTTTTTAAAACGGAAAATAAGTATACAATTAAAAGTTATTTATTTTTGCGATAAATAGATAATTAATTAAAGTTTCTTTGGAAAAACCGAGTAATTAATTTCTTTTCACAAAATTAAATAAATAAACCTTTTGTTTGTTTTAATGAAATTAAACATGAGATTTTAATTGATTAAGGCCGGATTTTTTTTAATTGGAGAATTAAAATATATTTTATTTTTAAAATAAAAAAGGTAAAACCCTCGGTTTTAAAATATTAAGTGGGAGAAGGATTTATTCACGGATAAATCCTACGGTGTCCATCACACATTTATTGGAGATGTGATTTTAACTCACGTGTCGGCTTCAATTTCGGTCTCCCTATCGGAAGGATTATAATCATGGTATCTCCGGTACAAATCTCCTAAATGAGTAAATTTGAAATGCAGTGCAAAGTGTGGCTCGCACACACCGAGCCCGGGATTTGTCATGGGATTTTCAAATTAGGTTTGATGGTAGTACACTTAATCCATGGATAAAAATTTTCTCCCCATCTGAGTCGCTGCTTTTATTTGCGGGGACCAAAGTAATTGGCTATTTAATTACATGGGATATATTGGGAAGTAAAAACCTGTTAGTTCTTTATTCGTTAATTGGTTAGACGTCCACACTATCGTGTCCTGATCAATTATTGTGACTCTGAGCGAATACTTTATGTTGTGATACTTCCTAAGAGGAATTAATAAACTGGTATGTCTGTCGGGACATGGATTTATTAGTAGATGTCCACACTATCGTGACCTGCTTAATCACAAAGGCTTTGGGCTGCGAATAATTTCCAAAGTATATAAATAGGACCTTCCCCCCCAC
>JAULLG010081456.1:0-13558 GCA_035668355.1 Sarracenia leucophylla
GGACTCAAGTTTGGTAGCCGTTGGAGCATTAAATGCTGAAAAACTTCCCGTTGGAAATAACCAGATTTTGAACTTCTTTTAGGAGAGGGATCGATCTTTTCTTGATTTGAGGGAAAAAGGTCAATCGTGGTTTGAAAATGGTCGACCTTTATGCTTACAGGATAGGAAAGGATCGATCTATAAAAGGCAGGGTCGATCTTTTGCTGATACGACTGAAACATGTTCTTCAGAAACTTTCAACCTACTTCGATCGGTCATATCTCCTTCGCCTGATCTTAAAATTGGGCAAATCTTATGTCGAAATTGTACCCCTTGAAGTCCTCTTTTCAATGGTTCAAGCCTCACCTTCAAATTCATTCTGTGGAAAAGGTTATGTACAAAATAGCGAAGGTGTGTTAAGGCAGAATGCAAAAATTTCAAACTTTTTGCTAGGACGATCGATCTTTTCTTGTAAAGATCGATCTTTTTCTTATAAGAATCGATCTTTTTGAATCCCAATAAGAGAGAAGAACTCTCGGTAGATAAAGATTGATCTTTTGATCAAAGGGATCGATCTTTTCTTGGGCTGACAAATTACGATCGATCTTTTAATAAAGATGGTCGATCCTATATGAAAATTGAAGCCCCAGAGATATTGTTTCCAAGGAATCTAGTTTCATATCGAGATTCATTGTGTAGAGACGGTTATAGCCAAAATACTGAACATATATATGATTTTCTTGGGCTGATCATTCTCAAAGAATTCAACTCCAATCTTCTTGGACTTGGACTCGATCTCCCATTTGCTAAGCATCCTCAAACTGATCTCAACTTCACTCTTTGTGATCTTCTAAGTCTTCTATTATTCTTCTAAACTCACTCCAAGAGTCCAAACTTCAATCTTTTATATCTTCAAGAAATCTTCTCTTCAATCTTCCAATTC
Source organism: Sarracenia leucophylla (assembly GCA_035668355.1). Classification (NCBI taxonomy): domain Eukaryota; kingdom Viridiplantae; phylum Streptophyta; class Magnoliopsida; order Ericales; family Sarraceniaceae; genus Sarracenia; species Sarracenia leucophylla. The sequence goes on from JAULLG010081456.1 coordinate 923, forward strand.
TTCTAATTTATTGAGAGTTTTTGAGCATTGGTCTTGAACTTGATCTTTGATCTCTCCTTGGGCTAGGTAATTTTCAATATTCCCAAACTTCAATCTCCGTAAACTTGGATATCTTCAAGCTACTTCTAGGATCAGTTTGGTGAGAGATCTCCAAAGATTAATTTCCCTTTATGCTTGGAGCTCAAATCTTCTTGAATCTTCAAGGATTTAATAGCTCCTCCTGACTTTTGCTTTGGCTTTGAGCTTCTATATAATTGATTTATCCTGAAATTACTTTCTCAAGCACAAGCAAATATTAGCAACAAATAAATCAAATTGTTGTTAAGTCAAAACCAAAATAAGGCTTAATTAAATAGGCCCTTTAGGCTAACAGATACCAATTGATGATCAATCATAAATTTTCATTCATAATCAATGTTATCAACTTGATTGAAAAACTTTAGGCTACAATAAAAAGATTCAAAACATGTTTAATCATGTAGCTTATGTATATATACTCACATACTTGAATTATGCAATAAATATTATGTGAGAGGTGCAAAAGATAAATTGATATCAATTAGAATTTATCATTAAAGTATGATACCAATTATGAGTTTACATGAGCAAGATTGTAGGTTTAAACATGTGATACTACGGAAATTTCATACTGTCAACTTGATTTAATCTTTTGGCTTCAATATTCCATATGCTGAGTAATTTTTATCGTGAAGCACATTACATATGCCATATTGATTACGTGAGAGAATATAAGATTGATAATAATTAATTACATCTCCCCCAAAGTCATTATAGACCAATAATCATATACTGTTTTGAAGTCATATGCAATCATGCATCCATAGGATTAGACAATCAAACATATTTCATGGCATCCATATGCATTTAGCAAGAATCATCTAAGTTAATCATGTCACAAATATCATGGTTCTTTAAGCATAAATTCATTAAAAGAAAAATTCTTGATTGATAATATGTATGCTATATTAAAAACAATTATAGAATGAAAAGCATTTCATCCATAACAGAATGCATGAGTCGACTCATGGTCACATAGGGTCGACTCAATTCAGTGCGAAATAGGGAAAAAGCACGAGGGGTCGATACTAAATCTAAAAGTGTCGACTCATCTTCATATATAGTAGTAGTAGAAATTTGATTTTAATGCAATGTAAAAGTATGATAAATATGGCAAGTTTAGCATTCAATGGAGCATATAATAGGCATGTTATTCTCATTTAAAAGGTGGGATGTTACCTATTTTGCATGCCAAATACTAAGCATTTTACCTCAAGTCTTGTCACCTCAATGTGACAGATTTTATCATGTTTGGGCTTTTAGTAGTTGAAGAGTTTTGTCTTGCCCTTCATGTTCCTCAACCATCTTTCTTCTTGGTTTGCTGCAAAATAATCACATGCATAGTTTCTTGGTATCCATATCTTGTTGGGTCCTTGGGGATTAGCATAAAAGTTCACATTATGCAAATAAGGAGCATGATATCTATGGAACTTAGGAGCTGATTTTTTATAGGCTTTCCATTTGGATTGCTGAAAGTTTGTAGGTCTCTTATTTTGCATAAAAGTGCCATCATATCTATACAAAATTAGTGATGGTCTTGGAATGGCTTTCCTAGAAGATTACCTAGCATTCTTAGGTCCTTTAATAGGGGCCTTGGCAACTTTGGGTGGAGGATCACCCTTCTTAATCCATACTTTCTTTGTAAGCTTGTTGTCCTTAAGTCTTGAAAAGCAAAATTGTGCAATACGTCCATTTTTGCCACAAAAATTACATATGATAGGTTTAGGTAATGAAGCTTCAGTAAAAACATTTTTAAGGACTAATTTGTTTTCATTAGGATTAAAACCAAGTCTTTCTTTGTTAAAAGTACAATTTGTCCCAAGAAACATATCTAAATTCTTTTCTCCAATTGTGAACTTAGTTATGATTTTGGTTAAGTCCTCAACCTTTTGTTTTATCAAATTATTTTCATCTTTAAGGATGGTTGAGACTTCTTTTGAAATATTCTTTTCTTTCTCTTTTTCCAAAAATTCTATTTTTAAATTTAAAGAATTGATTTCATTTTTATAGGATTTGTTTTTAGATTTTAAATCTTTGATTATTTTAAAACAATCCTCTAGAGCTTCTTGGAGCTCTTTATTGGAGGGTGAGTTATCATCCTCACTCTCACTGCCACAATTACTATTAGAACTTGAAAAATAATTTACCCCATTACCAAATGCCATGAGAGTAAGGTTTGAGGTCTTTTTTGGTGGAGTCTCTATCACTTGAATCTCCTCCTTTTTCTGCTAGAAGTTTGTCCCAAATGTCTTTTGCATTTTCACAACTTTGAATTCTGTCAAACTCATTAGGACTAAGAGCACAATGTAGGAAATTTATAGCTTTGGCATTAATTTGTAAGCATGTCCAATCATTTCTGGTAAAATCATTTTTAGGTTTAGGAAAACTTCTTCCATCTCAAACGATAGTAGGAGAAAAAGGTCCATTTAAAATAACTTTCCAAGCTGCCATATCTTGTGATTACACAAAATATGTCATTCTTGTTTTCTAATAAGTGTAGTTTGAACTGTTGAAAAGAGGAGGTCTAAAAGATGAATGCCCTTTAGGTAAAATACAAGTCATGTTCATGTTTGCCATGGATCTTAACTCTTAAAAAGCTGTTAAATTAAAAATGGTGGAAGAGCCGAGGCTCTGATACCAATTGTTGGTCCACTTAGCACAACCTAGAGGGGGGAGGGGGGAGGTGAATAGGTTGTGTGGCAAACTTAAACTATTTTGAGAACTTTTCTAATACTTTAAATTCAATCTAATTGTGTAGCGAAAATAAAACAAATTAAAGTGCCAAAAGTGAATTGTAGAAATGAAAAGAGTTCAGGGATGGAGAGAGACACACAAAAATTATAGTGGTTCGGTCAAAACCCGACCTATGTCCACTCCTTAAGCTTACCCTTAAGAATTTACTATCAAAATGTTTACCCGGCACACTCCAAACCTTTTAGAAAGTTATTTGCGGGTACAAATTTTCATAGCCTAACAAGGATGTTTGTGGGCACACCCTTAGAGCCTACTCGAGCTTCAAGAAGAAACTTAGAAAAACAATCCCATGTTTTTCACTTTATCACTCTTGAACCCCTTCTTTGAGATTTACTCACTCAAAGGAACAAATGGTGACTCACCCTTATTTACAAATGCCATGTGATTGAAGAGTAATCACTAAGATTCACTCACTCTCTCTTTTTTACACTTTTGGTCGATCTTCAAACGATCATATCTCTTTCATATTAACTCCAAATGTGGTCAATTTTATATCCAAATTGAATCCTCGTAAGTCTTCTTTCCAATGAAATAGGTCTCGCATCAAAATTCCTTCTGTAAAAAAAGTTATGACCAAAATACTGACCGTATGTCTGATAATATTGGTTTCTGAAGCTGGAACCAAATAAGGTGTCGACTCATCTAAGCATGATGTCAACTCAACTTGTTCTGAACTGAAGTTTCTTCTCCTTGGGGTCGACTCAATCAACGTACCCTTTGATTTCTTAATCTTCTGATGTTCTTGGATTTGAGTATTGATCTCCCCTTTGGTTAAGCACTCTCCAAATGATTTCAACTTTAATTCCATTGCTCTTCAAAGCTTCATATACTTCAATCTCTATTATCTTCAACCTCTTCAAGGTCTTATCTTGCCTTTTTGATGAACTTGAGCTTGATCTTTGATCTTCCCTTAGGCTTGACAATCTCTAATACCCCCAGACTTCAATCTTCATATGCATAGAGGCTTGGTAATCCTTGAGCTTCTTCTACGATGAGTTTGGTGAGAATCATTTAAAGGTTTTATTCTCCACTTTTGCTTAGAGCTCCAGTTCTTCTTCTTGAATCTTCATTTATTTCAAAATGATACTTGGGCTCTTCTTGTTCTTCTAGACACACTTCAAGATATCCAATCTTCAGGAACTTCAATCTTCTCTTGAGCACTTGTGATTCGAATCATGATCTCTTAGGATCGAATCAGTTGGATCTTTTGTGACTGGAGGATCGAATCAACGATATAAAGGATAGAATCAAATTTGTATTTTGAGGCTTATGATGCGGCTCACTTCTTCCAAGGATCGAATTAGTTTCTTCCTTCTTTCAGCTTGATGATTCGAATCAGGCAATCAAAGGATCGAATCAATCTTCTTCATCTTGGATTCGGCTCAGGGCTTATTCTATCCACTTAGAGTCGACTCATTCTGATGTCTTAGTGATACTTAGCCCTTAGTGTTGGCTCATCCCTTTTAGCAAAACCTATTCTTCGGTAAGGGGACGACTCAATATATTGATGTGTCGGCTCATTGGAGATTTTCTTTCGAGAGATGATTTGAGCCTCTGATTTTGGGATAACTCATCCTACTGAGGGGCCGGCTCAATCCTTTTAGAGCTGAAATTGTGCATCTCAGGTGTCGACTCATCTTGAGGAGGGGTCAACTCAATCTTCATTGTCAGCATGTCATGTAACAGTCTAACCTTTTCAAATTTAATTAAAAACTTTATTTTTAATTAAAGAAAGCTCTCATTTCAAAACTCACTGAAATACTTCTCGAAAGTTACTATCTTACGTCTGAAAATGTTTTAATCTTCCTTCAATGCTTTCAAAAGTTGAACAAAACCACATGGGAAATTTTTTTTTTAAAGGACAGTCTCGGTCGACTGAGGAGGGGGTCTCGGTCGACCGACCCTCACCCAACCACCCTCGGTCGACTGGCCAAAGGGCTCAGTCGACTGGCCTGTTCACTGCTTCCAAAATCTGCAGCTTTAGAAAACTTCTATTATACAAAAATTGTCTTTAAAGAGATCAAACTCCATCTTCTTACTTCTTTAAAATTTTGCCATAAGGCTGGTATTTTCTTCAGAAAACATGAGTTAACTTAATTTATTCTTCCATTCAACCAACAATACCAAAAGAGTTCCTCACCAGCATGCAACTCATGATCCAAACGATGAGATAATAAATAAATAAATTGAGGTCCAAAAGCCTCACAACTTGTTCTAACAACTCAACAAATTCTTCAAAGGTCTACTACATTTATTCTTTAATAAATCAAAGAAAGTACTAAATAAATAAAATGATGGACTAATGTCTCTAAGCTTCTATGTAGCTAAATCACTTCAATCATCAAGAATAGCCCTTTCTAAATCACATGCGTTGTTATTTTATAAGAAATTAAAATAACAACATTAACATATAACTAGTAGGAAATATGATAAGATATGATGCAACATGTAAGTCATTATGCATAAATTAAATGTAAGCATCAAGAACTTCTAGAATGAATTAACATATTTCACCCTTTTTCTTCAAGTTCCTTCCCACTTATGACCCTTAGGTTCATATTCCACTTCACAGTTAGTTTTGTCACCACACAGTCTTCTTAACTTCGACTTATAAAGAGTAACTTCGACTTGACACTTGAAGCCTACAAGCTCCTTACTTCGTATTGGATTGATTTTCCAATGAGCAAGACATCCTCTCAATGAATTGAATTATCCATTGACTTCGCTAACTCAATAAGAGTTAGAATCTTCGGCCCGCTTAAGGATGGGCAATCCATTGACTTCGCTAACTTATTAAGAGTTAGATACTTCGGCCCGTTTAAGGATGGGCAATCCTGTAACTCTCTTAACACTTTCAGATGGTTTACTTCACATTCAAGTACACATAATTAGTGAATACCTAATATTCTCCTTACTTACTTCAGGTTCCCAAGGAACCTCCTCCACTAGTAGCATGACTACCCACCAGTGACCTTCTCTCTTAGTGAAGATTTCCATCCAATAAATTAAATATCAATTAACTATTAATTTAGTTTGCAAATAAAGTCTTCTCAGTTCAACTTCAATTACTAACACACAAGTAATAACAAGCCTTCGATGACCTCAAACAGGAGGCCTAGGCCATCCATTTACCACTACAGTCTAAGCGAACTCTTAGACCTACCAATATTGTTTTAGAACTTTAATTTTCAGTTAAGAAAACTTCAAGAGTTTTATGACTTTCCACTTATCAAACACACCCGATTTGGTTAAAGGGGTAATATTCGAATCTCTAGGATAAAGGGACACTCTTCAACACTTGTTTTTTGCCCACTACAAAGTCCGACTTTCGTAAAGAGACTTCTCTTTCCCTACCCATGACTTAGGCTAGGACTATCTACCAATTTCATTTATGTTAATCACCACCAAGGCTTTCTACTTCCCCCTTCTACCTTGACACTAAGCTTCCTTTCACCCTTCCTATTTCATAGGTTCTTATGTTTCAAGTCGTACATTTAAATTTTTAGGCATACCTTTCAATATTTACTAACGTTGACACAACACATACCTTCACATGCTACGAGCTAAACCTTCTTTGGAGGTTAATTTCAACTAATGACTTCACTAAACTCTCATGGTGTAGTTCATCTCTAAGTACACACGCGTAGTGAATATTTAACCTGCCAATAACTTCTCGGAAAGCCTAGGCTATTCCCATAATCCTACACACTTTCCCTTTGGTGATATCTCACCCATTAACTTCAAAACACAGATATAAGTATTGAACTTCATAGAACAATAAGTTATTCTATACCCCAAAACTTAAAGCCATAGCTTTACCAACGAGAGACATGGCTTGGACATGTAGCCACCCCACACCTCAGTCGACCGACCCTTAAGGTCAGTCGACCGACCCTCTCTTCTTTCCCCTCTGTTGACCGACAGAGGGTGTCAGTCGATCGATCCTCTATTTCTCCCAAAAATCCTATTTTTAACCTCTTTTGATTGTGCTTCAAAACTTCAATTAAAACTACATATGCATTCCAAATATTTCAAAACATAAAGAAACTTCAATAACAATAAAATCCCTAATTGAAACACTTCGACTATAATAAATTATAGTCAAAACTTCACTTCAATCACAAGGATTCTTCGAAAACCCCACACGTTTTACCACTACGTGTGCTTCATTATATAACCTACCTTGATCAATCAATGGAGGCTGAAAGTCAGAACCTTTGGGAGCCCAAATCCGCAGCCCTTGATCTTCTATACAAGGAATTAAGAGTTAGAGATTATCTAGCAAAGAAAATCAAAGGTTTTCTTAACGTTCTTACGATATACTTCGAAACCTCATAAAACCATCCATAAATACTTACCTCTTGTGGCCGAATGTGGCTGGACAGAAGCTAAGTGCCCAGAAAAAGATTAATTTCGTGGCCCTCCTTCTCCTTCTCTTGCCCTTCACCAAATCTCTTCAAACTCTCTTTCAAAAACCCCTCTTTTGCAATGAAAATCTAGAGAGAAAAAGAGAAAGAGATTAAGAAAATCTACAAATGGAGAAGAACTCCAGCCGCCACCCTACTTTCTCCCCTTTAACCTACACATTTGCCACTTACTCTCTTGGGTTTTACATCTTTGTCCCACATGTATTGATAAATCTATACATTAGCTCCTTTTCTTCCTCTAATTTCATAAAAGTTCAGAACATTAAAACTTAAATTACATATTAGAGTATACAACTCTCTTCAACTTCTTTCAACAATATCCATATATATAGATATATATCTATGACCTACCTAATTAATTAAATTAAATTAAATTAATTAGGATTGGTCATGATATTACATCATCCCCCACAAAAGAAAAGATTTTGTCCCCGAAATCAACATGCTTCGGAGTGGGAAAAAGAAACTCCAAACATCTCTTCCGAACACAGGAGTCTCGCTCCCATACCGCCTTACCTCCACTATTGTAATACTACAGCACTGAACCTCTGTCCATTTAAAATCTCCAACAGTTCGTCTACCCAAACCGACACCCCCGGCTGCAAGGGAGGCTAAAGCTCCCAGCACCAAAAGACCTCGCTCCTATGCAACAGTCCTACATGATTTTTCATGACTACTCTTGCCATAACATCTCCTCTCCTCAATCCCCCACAAGTTCATAGCGTGGTTTTATAGAAACCACGAGTCAATCTGACTTCCACGTCCGGTTCACCTCTAACACCACCTCCCCCAGAACACAAGTAGTGCGTTCTCCGTGTCATACTTAGCGTACCAAGCCTTTCAAGAGTCTTACTATACTACCTCCTATCGATCCACCTACGGATCGCACTGCATCCGTCAGGCAAGCCTCGCCACGAACCCTTTTCTCCTCAGAGGTTAGAAAGAAAAGGACCCATCCCTCTATACCTTCGCCTCGACTTTCCGTTCCCTTAAGGTATCACATTTTGTGAACTACTCAAAAGTGTAACTTCAATCTTACCACGAAACTTCTACCTTGTAAAGGTAACAATATTACTTCTACGTTTTCATCACATAGTCTCCACCATCTCACATGACATAATAGTCCCCTCTACAAGGAATTTATGGATCCACTAGCGTAAGAACCACACATCGCATCTTTCTTGAAACACCCTGTTCCACTACCTTGTTTCAAAAGGATTCAATCGATTTAGCTACCATTGAATTACTCATCACCGCACTCCCTTCAAGGATCACGTGCTTCACTCTTCTACCAACAAGGATAGTTGATACTCATACTGACTTCACACCACCAAACAACATCACTGCTATACTAATACTAACCGAGACGGCTCTAGGGAGAAATTTCCCCCGAACAAGAAAAGCACTAAGCTTTTTTGAAGAAGTTAAACAAACTTCACCCCTATTGATCTTCCCAGCACACTGCACCCCAGACATCCAAGATCACAACCAACCACGGATAACTACCCATAACTTCCTTACCAGGGCTAATCTAAAACTTCCTCCTGCGTACTACCTCCACGTCCATATCAAGAGGGTAGAACAAGAACAGGCAGCCCCCACCCGAGCACTATCAAAGACCATAACCATACCGGCATCAACTTTCCACCTTCCGTTCATCGTTAACGATATAACTATCACAAGGATTTACTCCAAGGAACTCTTTTCCCCAGTGGTCCAGTAAGAACCCACAATTAGTCTTAAGTGCTCGCCTACTGTTGGTCGTTATTTACTCATTCCAGAGTGTCATAACACCACATCGTACCAACTTTCAATCCCCCACAAAGGATAAAACCTCTCCCCTCAAGGTGTAGAGGGTGACTCAACTACAGTTATTGTTCGCATGACTCGACACAATGCTAACCAGCCCGAACCGTAAAAATGGGACCGAAAGAACTTACAGGTGCACCGAAGGCATCCTGCCTCATCCTTAAAGGAAAAAGGGTAGCACCCCTACTTTGCTACCTATCCACATCATCATCTTCTATTAAAATTCCTTCTTGTCTCTTACTTATAAATGGATTTCCCAGAACTGTTCACAACCCCAGTTGAGAAAGTAGTGATCTTGTCACTAATGTCACGCTACAACAACCTTTCCCAATCCGGAGAAGACCGGATCCCCCACAAAGCACTTAGCATAATCGTCTCGACCTCTGCTGGGCCACTTGTAATAGTAGCCCTCTAGACTTCCACTTCACTAACCTCAATGCTAATGTTATTTCTAATGTCATCCGCGTCCTCAACCCCCATGACTGGGAAACTTCCCAGAAGAATCTCTGACCACAAGGCTACATCTGACTTTCTTCACACATCGCCTGAAAAACTTCCAAAGGACATCTACTCAGTACCAAGTCTACTAGTAGAATACATGGTTTAACCTCTGTTAACTTCTCACTGGATCATCCAGTCACTATACAACTCTCAACCTCAACTGTAGGTACTTCTCACACATCCACGATCTACGTGACACACTGACCTGCAATAGGTGATCAATGATGGTACACCTCTAACACAACCGCTAAGGATAATATCCTTCAATGTGAGGAATCTCCCAGCCATGACATCCCACGCTCAGGGCCACCTTCCTTCACTCTACCACCACACTTCCACCCTCTGTACCTGGCACATGACACCTCATCAATATACCTACCAGATACTATGCTTCTAATAACATCATGCCAGGGCTCGAAACACCCTGCTCACATCATACTACGGCACATGGTGTGCAACCTCTATATCTACCACAAACATACCTCACATAACTTCCTAATTCCCAACCTACTCTCAAGAGTAGGCTGTCTCTTCGTCTAACAAGTCTCCGCTCAACCACAGGTCGAGTATAAACCACAGTCACAACCTTATCCCATGGATAAGTTGACTCACACCTCTACACTTCCAAACCAATGATCAACATGCTGACCAAATATAGTGACACAATAAACTTCAGTTTAGATTCAACTTCTCAATACACTTCGTCTTCTAACATGTGTTATAGCAACGGTATAACATAAACTTCAAATCATAACATGATTTAAACAACTCCACATATAGCAAACCACATACCGAGGGGATCCTTTAGATTGATATCTCAATCCGAACCACTCATTTAGATTTCTAGGTAAAATAGGTGTTAGCTAGGCACCCGTCTAAATGGAACCCCAAATCAGTAATTCAGACGTCGAAGCAAGAAATATCAACCCCAGAACCTTACCTTCATACCCACATAAGCAATCACATGCGCACATAATATTATGCAAGCATCCACGAAATGTAATGCATCATGCACTTCAACTCTCACGAACTCCCTCAACCCTTCCCACGGCTCAAAGGTATTCGAATCTAGAGCTCTGATAACAACTGTAACAGCCTGACCTTTCTCCAATTAATTAAAACATTATTTTAATTAATAAAATCTTCTCTTACAAATTGTTGTTAAAAAAAATTCCCATTTTTTCTTTGTTAAGAGGTTCCACTTCCTTCAGTTCAAAGGGTTAATCAAACTCCAAATATACTATTCATATACTTCAGAAAGAACTTTAAATTTTTTTTTTTTTTTTTTACAATCATAGTTAATCCAACCATGAAAATATCCTCATTCTCCCAATAAACAAATAACCCAAAGAGTTCCTCACAAACATGCAACACATGTACCTCGAAGATAAAACAATGCAAATCTCAAGGGCTTACAATTTATTTCTCCTACGAGAAACAAAAATCCTTCAAAGAACTGCTGAATTGATGTTCTAAAGAAAACATGAAGTGACTAAATAAATATCTTCAAGTTCCCATGAGCCTGCTTTAACCTTTAGTTTGGACTTTATCTGAATTACCTGCGTTGTTATTTTATAAGAAAATAAAATAACAACATTAGCTTTAGCTAGTAGGAAATAAGATATGCTGTAATGCAATATGAAATAGATTATTCATAAACATGAATGAAAGAATCAATAACATCATGCATATTTCAACTTCTTTCACTTTCACTTTCCATTTAATTTCCTTACCATTATGACCCGTGGGTTCACAATTAACTTCAAGATTAAATTTATTACCTTTTATCCTTCTTAACTTTGACTCATAAAGAGTAGCTTCGACTTGAGGCTTGAAGCCTACAAGTTCCTTACTTCGTATTTGATTGATCATCCAATAAGCAAGGCATCCTCTCAATGAATTGAATTATCCATTGATTTCGCTAACTCAATAGGAGTTAGAAACTTTGGCCCGCTTATGGATGGGTAAATCCTGAAACTTCTTAATACTTCGTAAAAGATTTTACTTCACTTCAAGTATTCACCCATTTTACTTTGAAAACACAATTACCATACATACTCCATAGAACATAAAATTGTTCTATACCCAAAGTTTGAAGCAACAACTAGAAGAAAGAAAATGGGACAGTAATTTAAACATGTAGCAGCCACCCCCAACCTCTCGGTCGACCGTCACCTCAGGGTCAGTCGACCGACCTGCCCTTCTTCCCTTCTCGATCGATTGGTCAGTCGACCGACCCTCTGTTTCTCCCAAAATCCGATTTTTTTACCCTTTCGATTGTGCATCACAACTCCAATTAGATTAACACATGCATGCTAAATACTTCAAAACATGTAGAACTTCAACAAAATAACATCCCTATTGGGAAACTTCGGCTATACATGATGTATAACAAAATTTTCACTTCAAATCACTAAGATTTCATCAATTCTTCACACATTGTTACCTCTATGTGTACTTCGTCATATAACCTACCTTAAATCACCAGGGGGGTCGAAAATCAGAACTTTTGGAAGCCTAGACCCTCTGCCCTTGATCTGATATAGAAGAATTAAGAGTTAGAGATTGCGTAGCCAAGAAAATCAAAGGTTTTTCTTAACGTTCTTACGATATACTTCGAGACCTCATAAAACCACCCACAAATCCTTACCTCTTGTGGCAGAATGTGGCTGGATCAACACTAAAACTCCGGAGAAAATAGAGCCGTGGCTTTCTTTTCCCTTTCTCTTGTCTTCTAGAAATCCCCCCTTGCAAACTCCTTCAATTCTCCCTTCAATGCTTCAAGATTCTAGAGAGGAGAGTGAGAAAAAGATGAAAAACACTTAACAAATGGAATCACTCCAGCCGCCACCCCCTCTTCTCACAATACCTACCCACGTTTGCCACTTACACATGGAATTTTACTTCTTTGTCCCTCCTTTGTTTTGGTAAAAATGCAATACTAACTCCCATCCCTTCTTGTATTTACATAAGAGACCCCATGTGTTAACCCATATATATGTATATATATATATATATATATATATATATATATATATATATGTACATGCATATCCCTCTACTTATT